>APFE031142994.1:24385-86517 GCA_000404065.3 Pinus taeda | reverse complement strand
TGGTCTCCTAGATCGACTGTTAAATTATATAGCTAGAAACTTGCATGCAGCGTGATTGATTATTGCTAGACCCCTTCGGGGCTAGTGGGATCCACCTCTGTCCGCAGAGGGGATTTACCTCCGCAACAACTGCCATTCTAGGAAAAGGATTTCTTTATGTGACTCTAGAATTTTAGGCAAATTCGCGGCTTGTCCTTCACTGGTTTCTTGCCAAGCAAGAAAGTTGGTTAAAGTCTCATCGGCCTGTTCCAAATCCTTCCTAGCTTCGACTGATTTGTCAATTATTGATGAAGTAATCTCACAAAGGGGATCTGCCAATGAAATATTATGACATAGAAATTTCAGTTGTCTAATCAATGCTTTATTGATCTGGAGAGCTTCGGACCTGAAATCTGCTGGTTGAGGAAGACCTTTGAATTTTTCTATCTGTTGTGATAATTGAGCGATTTGCTTATCTTTTGTCTTACTCATTTGCTCATTTATTGTCTTTAGCTTGGTTAACGCTACATATAATTCTTTTTGTTTCTGCATTGCGCTCTAATCTATCCTCTGCTTTTCTTTGATCAATTGTTCATTTAATTGATTGTTTATCTGCTGTTGTTCTGCTAGCTATTGTATTAACTGTTCTATTCTTTGTTGTCTCTCGGATACCTGTGACTGTAAGGAAACAATTGTTTGGTCCTTTTCCTTGAGTAAATTGCTTACTTCTGATGCTTTATCCATAGTAGTTGCCAAGTAAGCTTCGACATACTGAGAAAGTTTTGTGAGGTCTTCGGAAGGAATGAATTCTTCTTTCCGTACCACATTAGCGATCTCTGTTTGTATGGGTCAAAGGGAAGATTGATCAAGTCTTCTCCTTTTCCTTTGCCTTTTTACTACAGCCCTATGTTTGGGACTGTAAAAGACATCTAATGGTGGTATGTCTTCAATCTGCAAAACAATCTGATCAGATGGATCTTTAGGGATTATTTCTACATCTTTGCTGGTGGGTAGGCCGCTGGTTCCTTCAGTTGGAACTGTAGTTGTCACTGTCTCTTGATCGACTGTTACTTTAGGTGTTCTGAAACCTTGTGAACCTTCCAGATTTCTTATAATAGAATCAAATTGTTGCCATTCTTGGAGGAGCTTGGAATCAATCTAGGTATCTAGATTGATGTGTTCACTGCCCTTGTCCTGTTCCTTTTTCTGCTCTTTCTCCTGCTATTTCTCCTGTTGTTTCCCCTGCTCTTTCTTCTGCTCTGATTCTTTTCCTTTTTTGGGAATCTTCTCTATAGCAGGAGGTTTATCAATAATTTGTTGTTCAGGCTCGCTTGACTGAGTTGTTGGGGTTGTAGCTAATAAGTCCAGAGGTAGAGTTTGCAACCTCTGTTCTTTGAGCCTATTAAATTCTACCGGCCCTTCATCGTTATATCTCATTTTGGCCAATGTTTGTACCTGGAATAATGATTCTGCTGAAGAAAACAGGTCATCAAATTCATCTTTTTCATGATCAAACTTTGTAAGTTTGGCTTGTTCAAGAACAATATAGGCAACTTTCCTTGGATCGAATTGCCTATTAGGAATGGTTGCAAGATTGAGCATGTTTATTTTTTCTGCCTCCTTTTCCGCATGCTTGTAATCATGTAGAGTATAAACATCGCATCTCAAAGGAAATGTAGGCCAAGCCTGTTTTTTAGAATTCCTAAGAGTTTTGGATGTTCCTACTGTTGTTATTTGGTAGGCCAATTCTCGAGGTAACAGCTTATCAGGTACATACAGAGGAAGGACATGGGGTCTTGTAAGACTACCAAAAACCCTTATATATGTGAACTTTTCTTCCCCGAACCAATTCCCTACAGCAGTCAAGTCAATCTCTGCTTCCATGGAAATCTTTGGGGCAGGCTTATCAAAAATGGCATAATAGATAGGCAACATGAAACCATTATAGATTTGGTACAAGTGGTCTTTATAGTGCACCTTCCATAACTTTTGATGATAAATGTGGATTGGCTTAGGGTCTTGTGAAGTCCATCTCCACTCGAGTACAGGATATTCAAAATTAAAGCAAAGCGTATCCATAATATAAGCACTGTAATAGAAAGGGGGAATTATCCTGGTGGTTACATGTGTATTTGATCTAAATTAAAGAATTGCAGTGGCTAACTTGTCGGACAATATGTTTGCGCAATCCATAATTTCACTATTAACCGTAGCTTCCATCAAAGGAACCATTTCAATAGTAAACTTTGTAGAATCATGCAATCCCCAAATTCTACACATCATTACCCCGGCATAACAGTAAGGAGAATACAACGAATCTACAGAGTACTTACCTGATGATTCATTTTTGTGCTTTTCGGGATTCTATCTCCACTGCTTAATTGGGGCCGATTCAGTCTCGTTCTCCTCTACGAACTTTTCAAGAAAGGCTTTGTTGTATTTCTTTTTAGGTTCGGGCAGGTGATACATCTTCCTTAAGTCATCAGGCTGAAATGAGCCAAAAATCCTTCCGTCAACTGTGTAAAATGTTCTGTTTAAAGCCAGAATTTCTTCTACCGCCCATCTCACCACATCAATGTATGGAAGAATTTTCTCACGCGCTGCTATCCTGTGCAAATATGAATACGCTAAATCTTTAAGGGAAGCTTCCGATTTACTAGTTGAATCTGCAGTAGCTCCTCCCGATGCTTCCTCAAGCTCCTCTGCTTCAATTAAGTTGTAGATGCTTTGCCAACTTGTATTTCCGAGGCCGAGAGAAGTAGTGTCGGAGATTAAACCTTTTTTACTTGGTCGTGGATCATTAGTCGACTGCATTGTTGCTATAGGGGCCACTGCTACTATAGATTTCTTAGATTTCTTTCCCATTTATTTCAAATTCGTTACTTCGGCGGATTTTTGCACAGGGAATGAAACCAACGTGATACAAAGAGTAGCTAGTATAAACCAATATGGAAGAATTATGTCAATTGGCGTATAATAAAGGATTATAGTGAAACTGCCGCAGATAAAATCTAAAGGAAAATCTCGCCATAATTGCTTCATTAATTGGCCGTTTAACCTGTCAATCATGGTAAGGGAGTTCATGAATACCCATTATATCGTTTATATGGTTAATGATCCATTTAGGTGTGGCTTAGATTCTTTAATGGATAATCAGAGATAAATTGCAATCGGTGATAGGTAACGTGAACGGAAAGGCTTTAATAATAATTGAAAATATCATCGGGTCACGAAAAGGTGATACACTGCATGCGAGCCTTTTAAACATGTTTCGAAACACGCACCTTGATTTAATGCATCGCAATCGGGGATGGGTTCGGGTCATATTACTTATGCCATTGCAATATCGCCGATCGCCGATGGCGATACGCTTATCGCATCGGAGGATTTGAATGTGTCATACTTTATGTATTGGGTTGTTTACGACCGACAGCCGATGGCGATACACTTTATCACATCGGAGAAATGAGGGAGGCGTTTATTTATGCTATGTGTTTTGCCTTTTCCCGATATCCAATAGCAATTTCCTTTTCAGATCGGAGTGAGTCAATAGGTACTTTATACATGTTTTCTTATTATTGCGATATGCAATCTTGCGATCGCTTTATCGCAATAACAAAGAACTCTTATAATTATTGAAAATACCTACTTTACTTTTAATTCAAAAAGGTTTATTTTAAAATATATAATTCCCATTGGACCTTTTGTGAGGTTTTTCTAATGATGAGTTAATACCAATTTATTCACACATCTAAAAAGGGACCCATTTCATATTATGAGTTTTAAGTTAAAATTTTATGAAATGGGGGGGTTGTTGTACAGCACAAAAATTGGCGATTCACTGGGAGAAACAATTATCTCTGAGAAATTAATTAAAATACTTAAACTTTCTTAATCTGGAAATCTTATATGATAGAAAAATTCTAATATAACTAGGCAATCATAAATTCTGAATGTAATGATAACTATTTCTGCTATTTTCTTCTCATATTAAAATTAAATACATTCTAAGTTTTAAATTAGCCTTAATTGGTTGATAATGATAAAACAAATTTTTTTTCCAACTTAGCTTTATAATGACTCTTTTGTCATAGGTAGAGCCTCTGCTTCCAGCAAATGTTTATAGTCTCGACAGGGATACCTTTTAACCATTTGATCATTCATTATCCCATTCATTTCAGAGTATAATTAAAAAGAATGAATCTAAAAATATGTTTCCATATTTTTATATCACTTTTTCTTTTTTCTTATTTTGTAAGATAAAAAGCCATTGTCCTGGTTTGGTGGCTAGCTGTTTGACAATGCCATTCACTGGTTGTAATTTAACTGAATAAGCTGGCTCGTGATGAGACCCTTTGTCTTATAGTTATAAGCCATTACCCTGTTTTTGTGTGCAGTATTGGTAATGTAAGCTGAACTATTCCCCTATGATCATGGTAAGCAGGCTTGTAATAAGACCTCTTATCTTTTATATCAAATATATTTTAGAATTACACTCTGAGTAATTATAAACTTTGATGAATGGTATGAAAATTTTCTCCTTAAGAGAACATGGATGACAGGGTGGGAGTTGAAGATGCTAAGATTGAATCAGTTTCTGTTTTGTATTGATAACCATTTTTAGGCCATTTGAAAACATTAGAATGATTTATAGTACTTCTAAATCTTGAGAATATTTTACAGGAATAAAATGGGGTTTTCAGAATCTAAATATACCAAATTTCCTAGAAATTTCTCTTTCGTTTAAGGCTTCCATTTTTCAAAAGTAAATATTAGAACTATTTATTTTTAGTAACTTTTCAATATAGCAAAAACCAATCAGAGCCCTCTTACAACTTTATTTTCTCAAAATCCTAAAAATAAGTTATGCACACAAATTTTGTTGAAAATTGAATATTTACAGAGGGAGAAGGGGTTATCTCCTCAATTGAAGAATTTTTTCAAGATAAGGCCATTAACAGGAAGAGAATCTCTCTTTCCTGATAGATCTTGCAATATGAAAGTAGAAGGGCCTATCTTCTCGTTGATTTGAAATGGCCCAAGCCACATTTTCAGGAACTTAGTGTGTTTTCCTTTATCCTTATGGGCTTTGTCCCATTTCAAAACTAGATCACCAACTTGTAACTGCTTTGAACTGGTTGAAGTTGTATCAAAAGATGACTTGATAATTTGCTGATGTTTTGCATGTATAATTCTGGCCTTTTCCCTTTCTTCTTCTAGTTTCAAAATTTGATCATGTCTTAGTTGAATAGAAGATGAGGGACTTTCTTCAATAAACTGCACTAAAGCTAGTGATGGGAGTATTAAAATTGCTGGTATGACAACTTCTTTTCCATATACTAGATTAAATGGAGAAGTGCCTATGGAGGCCTTTTGTGTTATTCTGTCAGCCCATAGTGCAAATATCAAAGATTTATGCCAGTTTTTATGATTCTGCTCAATAGTTCTCTTAATAATTTTGATAAGTTTTTTATTGGTGGATTCTGCTAAGCCATTACCCTGTGGGTAGTAATTTGCAGAATACTTCAATTTAAATCCTCTTTTGATAACAAACTCAAATATAGAATTTCCAGAGAAATAAGATGCATTATAAAAAACAAGAGCGTTTGGGACACCAAACCTAGTAATAATGAATTGATCTATGAATTCCATGATTGCCTCAGAGTTTGCTGTCTTCAAAGGAATTGATTCAACCCACTTAGTGAAGTAATCAGTGGCTGTAAGGATATATCTATGCTGTTTGGATGAATGTGGAGTGATTTCCCCAATGATATCCAATCCCCATTGTTCAAAAGGATGTTCAATGTTAACTGGTTGCAAAGGGAAAGCTGGCTTCTTTTGTCTTCCACTGGAGGTTTGACAACTTTGGCATTTCCTTACATATTCGTGAGTATCTCTGAATAGGGTTGGCCAATAATATCCTGCATGAATGATTTTGTGAGCTGTTGTATCAGCTCCAAAATGTCCTCCTACTGGTCTGTCATGTAGCTTCTGCAAAACCTTTTGCACTTCAGGTTTTTCTAAGCATCTTAATAAAATTGAATCATAATTTCGTCTAAACAATACATCATCTATAATTATGAAGTTTTTCGCTTTCAATCTAATTGCACGTTTGTTTTTATAGGAAAGATTAGAAGGAGCGTATCTGTTTTTCAAATAGAAAATTAGATTTGCATATTGTGATTCAAGATCTGTAATACTTATCTGATTGATTTCTTCAGTGTCTTCTGTACCATCAGGTTCCTGAATATTGGATGCTCCTGTTAACAACCTGCAAAAACCTTGGCCTTTGACAATATTTGCTGGATTGATTTCTAAGTCATATTCTTGTAATGCTGTGACCCAATTTGCTCTCTTTTCTCCTAATTCCCTTTGAACTAATAATTGTCTTACTGTTGAAAAAGGAACTATAACTTTTGTATGAACTTTCAAGAGAAAGGGTCTGTAGTGTTTTATGGCTTTGTATACAACAAATACTTGTTTTTCAACTTCCAAATAATTAAGTTCAACACCTTGAAGATTTGAGCTGTAAAATGAGATTGGTGTTTCCAAGTGTTGATCGTTAATCTGAGTCAGCACCGCTGCATAAGATGAATCAGATGCAAGGGTATATAACATGAAATGTTTTTAAAAATTAGGAGTGCTTAAAGCAGGGGCATTTATGATTGATTGTTTGATAGAATCAAATGCCTCTTTTTCTACAGGCCCCCATTTAAACACCGAATTTGTCTTGATCATGGTTTGTAATGGTAAAATAATCTGGGAAAAATATGGGACAAATCTTTTTACAAAGTTAATTTGACCTAAAAATGATTGCACAGACTTTTTATTATGAGGGAAAGGAATATCGGAAATGTCTTTAATTCTATTTGGATCAATGTAAATGCCATCCTTCGAAACAATGAAGCCCAAAAGCTTTCCTTGATTAAGAGCAAAAAAGGGCTTCTTTGGATTTAGTGAGATACCATACCGTTTGCAGCGTTCAAAGATCTGTTTTAAATCATGTAAATGATTCGACCTCTTTTTGGAAAATACAGTAATATCATCTAAATAGACAACTACTGATTTATTAATTAAAGCTTTGAATGCTATGTCCATTGCACTTTGGAATGTAGCTCCAACATTGATAAGTCCAAAAGGCATTTTTTGGTAAGCATAAGTTCCCCACTTGGTTTTGAAGGTAGTTTTAAGCCTGTCATCAGGATGGACCAAAATTTGGTTATATCCTGAAAAACCATTTGAAAAGGACATTAACTCAGAACTAGCTACTGAATGGAGTGTCTGTTCCATGGTAGGTAAAGGGAAGTTATCTTTTTGGCTTGCCTTATTAAGATTTCTGAAATCGATGCAAATCCTGATGTCGCTATTTTTCTTTCTGAATGACACCATATTGGACACCCAGTTTGAATGTCTGACAGGAAAAATTATCTTAGCCTTTAAGAGTTTATTTAGCTCAGTTTTTATTTGACTCTCTAGGTTAGGATGAATTTTCCTTAACTTCTGTTGTACTGGTTTTTGTTCAGAAAGCATTGGAATAATATGTTGAATGATTGATGTATCGTATGTTTTCAAATCATCATACTTCCAAGCGAAGACATATTTATTCTTATGTAATAGTATAATGAATGCAATTCTTTCTTCTGAAGAAAGTCCTAATCCTAAATTGATGTTTTGAGGATTTTTCTCAGTACCTAGGTTTACCAATTCAAATCTTAAAGTCGAACTCTAGAGCTTTGAATTGGTTACCTGTTTAAACCTGTCTTTAATATCAAAAAGATCTTCAAGCTTGACCACTGGTTTAGGTATTGAGTTTTCTTCTTGCTTTTCCTTCATTTGAAGGTCATGATCACTTTCATCAATGATTTGATTATCATAGGACTTGTCAGAAGTCAATAAATTTAAAATGTCTACATCGTGATTGAACACTCGCTAATTGGTGACACTATCAGGGATTTATGGTCTAAACATTAATTCTACTGAAAATCTGTCTAGCTGTAATCTTCAGATGGAAGGATCTTGGAGGCAACATTAGCTAGTAGGTCAGCTGCTGCGTTTTGGGACCTAGGGATGGGAGAAATATTGAATGCTAAAAATTGAGATATGAGTTCCTGGACCAAAGACTGTTAGTGTTTGAGATGACTAGAAAGGTAATGAATTATATTTCTAACTTGTTTTATAACAATTTCTGAGTCTCCGAACACTTTCAAATATTGAACTTTAAGACCAATTGCTTTGTAGAGTCCTTGAACTAAGGCCTCATATTCGACTGTATTGTTTGTGCATTCAAATTCTAATCTGCATGATAACATGGTTTTTTCTCCCTCAGGGCTGACTAAAATACACCCTGCTCCTGCACTTTCATTAGATTTAGACCCATCAAAGTATAGTGACCAAAATAAAGAATTATCAATAATTTTATTTACTGTCTCTTCAACAATATTGATACATCTTGATTTATCGGTTTGTGAAAAATTTTCAATTTGAGATGTGAAATTATTAACTGAGAAAGGAGATGGCTGGGTAGTGAAATTGCCAAAGAATGATTCGGATGAGTAATTCCCCAAAATATTGTTATTGAATGCTATTGGTTGATTTTCCTGCTCGAATTTAGTAACAGTGTGGGTCATGTGTTTTTCCCAATCAATCTTAATCTGATATGGCTTTCCTTTATAAGGTAGCCACATATGGGACCAATCGGTGGAAATATAACCATGGAGTTTCTCAGACCAGTCTCTACTTAGAATCAACCCATAAAATTCAGGTATATCATCGATTAAAATATCAATCCTTTGAACCACTCTTGGATCAGCTGATAACCTGATAGTTACTGAGTTGATTTCTCCTAAGACCTGGACCTTTGTTCTATCCAACTGTACAATGTGAATTGCATACTTTTGGGGTTCAATGTTTAGTTTAGAACAAACTAAAGTTGGCATTATATTAGAAGAAGCCCCTGAGTCAATCAAACAGTTGTGTAGATTTCTATTATAGATCTCATAGGTTAAGAGGAAAGGAGGCGTATGTGAATTTGATCTATCTCCAATTAAAACGGCATCAGTAGCTTCCACTCTACCAAGAGGTGGTTAGCCTGAATCATTAGCAGCTTTGGACATTACAGCGTTAGGAAGAGGTGAATAAGGTACAACATTTAGCTCCTTAAGAAGTAATTTCTGTTGTTGTTTGAGTTTGCTAAGTTCAAACATAGTAATATTTTCCTTTGTCTTCTTCATGTCTTCGATAATATTGTATTCCATTGAATCTGTAACTACTAATGTCTTTGATGTTGAAAGTGAACTTGAAGATGGTGGCTGATTTTGGGATGGAATCGCCGCAACTTTCTTTGTGGGAACCTTTTCTTTGGTAGTAGTGGTACCTGCATTCCTTTTCTTTGAAGTTGACTGAACAGGTTTAGGAGTACCCTTACTCCTGGTAGACACAGGGAAATCTTCCTATTCATTTTCTGTATCAGAATTAGGTAAAATAAAGTCCCACACCCCATGACATTCTACAGTCTCCTCTTCTTCAAGTTCTGTGGATGATAAGATTGTTTCATCTTCTTCTTCCTCTTCAGGATCTGAATCTGCATTGGATATAGCATTTGGTGGTTTTGATTCAGGTTTCTTAAAATTTCTAAATGGCCTTTTTGTTGAAGTCTCAGCGACTTGCTTTTTGATTTCTACCATCTCATTTGACATAGTCTTGAGAATTATTTGGAGACCCTCCATATCATATGGATCTTTGGGGGTTTTCTTCTTTGACTCATCCTTGAAAGAAACTTTTTTGGATTTTCTATCTTCAAGAGAAACTTTATTTTCTAAAGCAATAATGCGTTTATCTACAGCAAGCGCCTCTTTCATGTTTTCAGCTAAAGTTGGTTTTGCAGCTCTATCTACAAAAATAACTATATTTAAGGGTAGGGCTGTTATATACCATTCACTTCTAATTTTCTCACTTGGTTTAGAGGCGGTTAGAATCTTATTCGAGAGTTTATTGAATCGTGAGTTGAACTCCTTTATAAGCTCTTTGGATTCTATCCTAAGATTGGAGAGATCGTTGATTAATGTTGCTAAAGATCTATCATCACCATACTTAGTTAGAAACTGTTCTTGAAAAATGTTCCAACTCGTAATGGATCCACAGGGCAGGGAAAAATACCAAGACCCAGCTGATCCTTGTAAAGTATAAGGGAAAAGCCTAACAACAACATCTTCCTCTGTCACTCCTTTTAAATTAACTGATAACATAAAATTATTAATATGCTCCTCGACTTGTGTCCCTGTATCTGGATTAAATTTCGGCAACCATTTTTCAGGAGAATTTGGCAATGGGTGTAATGGTACAGACATATTGACCGCACCAGGACTACTCCATGGATTTTGAGCCATTCTCAAATTTATAACATATGATATTGCCGATGAAATTCTAGATGTTTGAGAAGGAGTTGATATTGAGGTTTGAGGTGGGGATATTGAAATTCCTGATCCCTGTTGAACAACAATGTGTAGGGGTGAATGGATGACTTCGCACTGGAGAAGATGAGATGGAGGATGATGATGAGAAAGTCTCAGTATCAGATCCTTCAGTGGTCTTCTTTGTCCTTTTCCTTTTGGGTAAAGGCAACTCAGTAGGTTCAATACTGAGCTTCCCACTTTGAAGTCTGGTGAGAGGGTGAGGTAGATTGAATTGCGAAGTCTCACTGCCTTGAGATACCTCAGATTTATGTGATGATATCGAAAAGCCTTGAAGTTTATGGATGAGAGACTAAACTTCAGGAGACTCAGGACTTAATCGTTCTGTGGTATGTTGGGTTTGAGCAGTTGTGGTTGACTCCTCTTCTTCTCGTTTGAATACTGGTGTTACAGCATGAAAACAGGAGGTCCGAGGTGAGGTGGAGGGAGGTTTACTCTTAGAATGGTCTATAGGTTTGGGTTTTCTCACCATTCACAGTTCATGCCCTCCTTCTAGCACCAAAAATGTTGATGCCTTGAAAATCGCTGCAACAACATCAGGGAAAACCACACGGTCCGGACCTTAAAGGAAACTTCTTTTCCGTTTGGTGTGGTGGCTCCAACTGGAAATAAAGGGACCAGTTTCCCAATAATTTGAAGATGGGATGGATAAGTGGTGGATTTATGATATCTAATGATAATGGATGATGATTTAATCTATAAAATAAAATTATGAACAACTAATCTATCCCGGGGAATTTATGCTTTAGTGTAACTTTTGATGATCTTTATTCACAAACAGGCATATAGATGACTCTATTAGTAAATAAAGACATTAATTCATATGATAATTACTTTGTTCAAGTAGTTGAACAAAGTAATGATTAAAACATTATTACACTTTTCTTCATATATCATTGACATAGATATGATTGAAAGAATAACACTCCTTAAACATTCAATAGTGATAAGCATAAGGATTGCTGTTAAAACACATGTATATATCCAATGATAGCAAGGTTAAATAAATGCCGATTCACATTAAAGAATGAAGCAAGAGCATAGATAATAGTACTATATGTTATTTAGATCACTTCTGATATCAATCGCATTCAAATTCCTTCTTGCAACTTAGAAACACTTCCACAATAAAGCAATAGTGCACATATCATCAAAGATTTCTTCGTTAAAATTCAGAATACTAGCCCAGCCTCATAAAAAATTATCAGAAGTACAATAGTGTAACTTCTTGATTTGAGTTTATACAAAAATTGAGGACCCTTTCTAAATGCATGAAAGGGTCTATAAATACTATCTAAGCTAACTAATTATGAAATAAAAATGCTACTAGGTGGTGTAACTAAATCATGAAAATCTCCTTAAAATAGGCCTGTTTGCAGTTGGTAGCATAATTCACTGTTTCAGATGATCTTCCTTTTGCTTGAGCTGGCAGATAGCAAGCATTGGTTGCAATTCTGGAGGGTGACTCAGACGAGAATGCAGCTGGGCTAAATATGTGGCATCGTGAATTTCGAGAATCATATAACCGATTGCATCGGTTAAACATTTGAGCGTTGCCCTTTGACTGTATGGCTTAACTAGGAAAAACCAAAAGGTATCCCATGTTAAACTTTGTATGCCTGCGATTAATCTCCCATTCTTCTCCAATTCTTGATTGCATGTTTGTTCCAATGCCTTGGTTGACGGCAATTTACCTGGAGTGCACTGTGAGATCAAGTTAGACAGATGAAGAGTATTATTGATTAAT
The DNA here is from genome assembly GCA_000404065.3 of Pinus taeda. Classification (NCBI taxonomy): domain Eukaryota; kingdom Viridiplantae; phylum Streptophyta; class Pinopsida; order Pinales; family Pinaceae; genus Pinus; species Pinus taeda. The sequence continues at coordinate 74,322 of APFE031142994.1, read as the reverse complement.
TCAATTAAATTACTGGTTGATATTCTGCATCTTGAGGTTTCTCTTTCTGCTTTCATCAATTGTGACTGCCATTCTAGGAAAAGGATTTCTTTATGTGACTCTAGAATTTTAGGCAGATTTGCGGCTTGTTCTTCACTGGTTTCTTGCCAAGCAAGAAAGTTGGTTAAAGTCTCATCGGCCTGTTCCAAATCCTGCCTAGCTTCGACTAATTTGTCAATTATTGATGAAATAATCTCACATAGGGGCTCTGCCAAGGAAATATTATGACATAGCAATTTTAGCTGTGTAATCAATGCTTTATTGATTTGGAGAGCTTCGGACCTGAAATCTACTGGTTGAGGAAGACCTTTGAATTTTTCTATCTGTTGTGATAATTGAACGATTTGCTCATCTTTTGTCTTACTCATTTGCTCATTCATTGTCTTTAGCTTGGTTAACGCTGCGGATAATTCTTTTTATTTCTGCACTGCGCTCTGATCTATCCTCTGCTTTTCTTTGATCAATTGTTCATTTAATTGATTGTTTATCTGCTGCTGTTCTGCTAGCTGCTGTACTAGCTGTTCTATTCTTTGTTGTCTCTCGGATACCTGTGACTATAAGGAAACAATTGTTTGGTCCTTTTCCTTGAGTAAATTACTTACTTCCGATGCTTTATCCATAGTAGTTGCCGAGTAAGCTCCGGCATAATGAGAAAGTTTTGTGAGGTCTTCGGAAGGAATGAATTCTTCTTTCCATACCACATTAGCGATCTCTGTTTGTATTGGTAAAAGGGAAGATTGATCAAGTCTTCTCCTTTTCCTTTGCCTTTTTACTACAACCCTATTTTTCAGACTGTAAAAGATATCTAATGGTGGTATGTCTTCAATCTGCAAAACAATCTGATCGGATGGATCTTTAGGGATTATTTCTACATCTTTGCTGGTGGTTAGGCCGCTGGTTCCTTCAGTTGGAACTGTAGTTGTCGCTATCTCTTGACCGACTGTTACTTTAGGAGTGCTGAAACCTTGTGAACCTTCCAGATTGCTTATAATAGAATCGAATTGTTTCCAATTCTTGGAGGAGCTTGGGATCAATCTGGGTATCTAGATTGATGTGTTCACTGCCCTTGTCCTGTTCTTTTTTCTGCTCTTTCTCCTACTGTTTCTCCTGTTGTTTCCCCTGCTCTTTCTTCTACTCTGGTTCTTTTCCTTTTTTGGCAATCTTCTCTATAGCAGGAGGTTTATCAATAATTTGTTGTTCAGGCTCGCTTGACTGAGTTGTTGGGGTTGTAGCTAATAAGTCTAGAGGTAGAGTTTGCAACCTCTGTTCTTTGAGCCTATTAAATTCTACCAACCCTTTATCGTTATATCTCATTTTGGCCAATGTTTGTACCTGGAATAATGATTCTGCTGAAGAAAACAAGTCATCAAATTCATCTTTTTCATGATCAAACTTTGTAAGTTTGGCTTGTTCAAGAATAGTATAGGAAACTTTCCTTGGATCGAATTTCCTATTTGGAATGGTTGCAAGATTGAGCATGTTTATTTTTTCTGCCTCCTTTTCCACATGCTTGTAATCATGTAGAGTGTAAACACCGCATCTCAAAGGAAATGTAGGCCAAGCCTGTTTTTTAGAATTCCTAAGAGTTTTGGATGTTCCTGCTGTTGTTATTTGGTAGGCCAATTCTCGAGCTAACAACTTATCAGGTACATATAGAGGAAGGACATGGGGTCTTGTAAGACTACCAAAAACCCTTATATATGTGAACTTGTCTTCCCTGAGCCAATTCCCTACAACAGTCAAGTCAATCCCTGCTTCCATGGAAATCTTTGGGGCAGGCTTATAAAAAATGGCATAATAGATAGGCAACATGAAACCATTACAGATTTGGTACAAGTGGTCTTTATAGTGCACCTTCCATAACTTTTGATGATAAATGTGGATTGGCTTAGGGTCTTGTGAAGTCCATTTCCACCCAAGTACAAGATATTCAGAATTAAAGCAAAGCGTATCCATAATATAAGCACTGTAATAGAAAGGGGGAATAGTCCTGGTGGTTACGCGTGTATTTGATCTAAATTCAAGAATTGCAGTGGCTAACTTGTCAGACAATATGTTTGCCCAATCTATCATTTCACTATTAACCGCAACTTCCATCAAAAGAACCATTTCAATAGTAAACTTTGTAGAATCATGCAATCCCCAAATTCTACACATCATTGCCTTGGCATAACAGTAAGGAGAACACAACGAATCTACAGAGTACTTACCTGATGATTCATGTTTGTGCTTTTTGGGATTCTATCTCCACTGCTTAATAGGGGCTGATTCAGTCTCGTTCTCCTCTGCGAACTTTTCAAGAAAGGATTTGTTGTATTTCTTTTTAGGTTCGGCCAGGTGATACATCTTCCTTAAGTCATTAGGCTGAAATGAGCCAAAAATCCTTCCGTCAACTGTGCAAAATGTTCTGTTTAAACTGAAATTTCTTCTACCGCCCATCTCACCACATCAGGGTATGGAAGAATTTTCTCACGTGCTGCTATCCTGTGCAAATATGAATCCGCTAAGTCTTTAAAGGAAGCTTCTGATTTACTAGTTGAATCTGCAGTAGCTCCTCCCGATGCTTCCTCAGGCTCCCCTGCTTCAATTAAGTTGTATATGCTTTGCCAACTTGTATTTCCGAGGCCGAGAGAAGTAGTGTCGGAGATTAAACCTTTTTTACTTGGTCATGGATCATTAGTCGACTGCACTGTTGCTGTAGGGGCTGCTGCTGCTGCAAATTTCTTAGATTTCTTTCCCATTTATTTCAAATTCGTTACTTCGACGGAGTTTTGCACAGGGAATGAAACCAACGTGATACATAAAATATCTAGTATAAACCAATATGGAAGAATTATGTCAATTGGCGTATAATAAAGGATTATAGTGAAACTACCGCAGATAAAATCTAAAGGAAAACCTCACCATCACTGCTTCATTAATTGGCCGTTTAACCTGTCAATCATGGTAAGGGAGTTCATGAATACCCATTATATCATTTATATGGTGAATGATCCATTTAAGCATGGCTTAGATTCTTTAATGGATAATCGGAGATAAATCGCAATCGGTGATAGGTAACGTGAATGGAAAGGCTTTAATAATAATCCAAAATATCATCAGATCACCAAAAGGTGATACACTGCATGCGAGCCTTTTAAATATGTTTCGAAACACGCGCCTTGATTTAATGCATCGCAATCGGGGATGGGTTCGGGTCATATTACTTATGCCATTGCAACATCGCCGATCACCGATGGAGATACACTTATCGCATCGGAGGATTTGAATGTGTCATACTTTATGTATTGGGTTGTTTACGATCGACAGCCGATGGCGATACACTTTATCGCATCGGAGAAATGAGAGAGGCGTTTATTTATGCTATGTGTTTTTCCTTTTCCCGATATCCAATAGCAATTTCCTTTTCGGATCGGAGTGAGTCAATAGGTCCTTTATACATGTTTTCTTATTATTGCGATATGCGATCACTTTATCGCAATAACAAATAGTTCTTATAATTATTGAAAAGACCTACTTTACTTTTAATTCAAAAAGGTTTATTTTAAAATATATCATTCCCATTGGACCTTTTGTGAGGTTTTTCTAATGATGAGTTAATACCAATTTATTCACACATCTAAAAAGGGACCCATTTCATATTATGAGTTTTAAGTTAAAATTTTATGAAATGGGGGGGTTGTTGTATAGCACAATAGAACCAAAGGGAGAATTCCATCCAGAACCACAATGCATATTGCAGTGGAAACAACTCATGCTCCAGAATAGAGCAATTGAGCAATTTAAAGTGCAGTGGAAGCACTTTGGGCCCGATGAAGCTACATCAGAGATGGATGATTAGATGTGGGCTATGTATCCTTTTCTATTCGTTGGTTGATCATATGTATTTTGATTTATGTTTTGATGTTGTGCTTTGGTTATGTCTATGGATATGCATATGTATGTAAATACCACATCGAGTTTTGCTATAACGTTATGTAACCAACTCACAAAAGAGATAGATCAATGACTCAAAAATTAGCCTCTTCGACGGGAAACCTCCTTTACATTACATAAATCAACAATTCTTGGATGATCAAATGATAAGACCTCCTTGGTATATATGGGAGTCTAAGGGGTCACAATATAATTAGAGGCTACATAAAAATAATAATGTAAGGGCACAATGATAGCAATAGTGGGCTTCTATGGGGCACAACAATAACAATATAGGGAATACATGGGCACAACAATAATAATAGGAGGCTACACTAACAATAACAATAAGGGGGATACACTAGTATTATGGGGAAATAACATGACCCTCTCCTTCAAAAAAGTGTTGTCCTCAACGCTTGAGTAGTTATGCATGCTTCTTTATGAAATTATCATCCTCCCATGTGGAATCTTCAGTGGATAAGTTCTTCCACTTAATGATATACTTTGAAATTAATCAATTTCGGAGCTGTTGGGTTCTTATTTTCATGATTGCTTCAAGATTAAATATTATTTTTCCTTCTTTGTCAAGTTCTGGAAACACTATTTGAATTGGGAGCTTATCACCGATAACCTTATTTAAGCATGAAACATGGAACACTGGGTGTACTCGGGAAGATGCATGCAGTTCCAATTTGTATTCCATAGTATCAATCTTTTACAACACCTTGTAAAGACCATAGTACTTGGGTGAATATTTATTGTCCTTCTTAGATTGCTCGAGGGACATTTGTTTGTATGGTTGTAGTTGTAAAAATACTCAATCTCCTACATAAAACTTCTTTCACTGCGATGTTGATTTTCTTGTTGTTTCATTTGATTCTGCCCCAGAGTGAGGTTATCCTTTAAGAGTTTGGAGAACTTGTTGTTTTTGCTCAATGTGATATTCCACTGCTTGAACCTTAGAATTTTCTCTTAAAGATGATGTGATGGATGGTGGATGATATCCATAAAGTGTCATAAATGGGGTCATTTTTGTTGCAGTATGGAAGGAAGTGTTATACCACCATTCAGCTAGAGGTAACCACTTGTCCCATTATGTTTGTTTATCAAATACAAAGCAATGAAGATAAACTTCCAAACATTTCTTCACTATCTCAGTTTTCTTATTAGATTGAGGATGATAAGATGAGCTATGAGCTAATTGAGTACCCAGAGAATAAAATAATTTCATCTAAAAATTTCTTTTGAAAATGGGATCTCTATCACTTACAATAATCTTTGGTATTCCATGTATCTTTTGAATTGTTTCCATAAATCTTTTTTTGATCCAGTAAGAGTAGGGCCTTCCATTAATCAAGAAAAAAAATACACAATTTAAACTTTGTAAAACGGAGCCAAGAACATCAACACCAGCTCTGTAACAGCTGGGTTGACAAAACCCTGTACCTGACTCCAACAAAACTACAAAGCCAATTCATACACCACCAATGCGCTGCTCATTCTCCAAGCTTCACACTAGAAAACCTGTCTTCCTTCTTAACCCAAAAGATACATTGAAAAGTACTAAGGCATTTTTGGGTCCGCTAAAATTCATAAGTCCAATGCAAAAAAGAGCTCGACACTCCTTAATGACGAGGGCCCACTTAAACCTACGGCCCACATAAACCCATGGCCCACAGAGCAGCAGAGGGTGACTTGTTAGCCCGAAGAACGAGCGATCCAGCCCTTAAAGATCTAATGGTCTAAATCTATTTCGGATGGACCAACAACCCACTCCTTAATTGCCTTTCGGACCCGAATAGAAAACAAAACTTCTTTCTATGAAATTACAGTTCCGTTTTCCATATTAACCCTCAATTAGTTTAATAACCCGACTCCCATGTGATCCGGTCCTCGCTGATCCAATGGTTCTGAAATGATTTCGGGCCCGCAACATGCACACCCTCTAAATTTCCAAATGGACCCGATGGGTGGCCTAAACCACCAATCTATAGTTTTTCGGGTCCATTTTATGGGATATCTTCTGTGCAACTATCCACCCGAAATCCTTCAGATGCTGGTGCTCACTGCCATCGAAGGTCGGTTGCCTGACAACCTGCTCATTATTTACCCCTTTATTTTTCCCTGTTGTTGGTTCACTCTCTCTTGTCTCCATTGGTTTGTTTATTGCTTGCCTTTCATACATTGGAAATACTCCCTATCTGCGATCGCCTGTCTATGACAGTCTTCACGCAGTTTTCCTGAGGGTGTCATCTCCCACGCATAACTTCTTTTCTCTCTTGTACAGAGCATACCCTCATTCGCCAGCCGATCCGCTAATATGTTGGCAGTTCTGTGCACATGAACAAATTTGAGTGTTCTTAGGGCTCTCAGGTGGGATTGTATACGTTGATAAAACTACAATAACCGCCAATGGTTTGATAATTTTTTTGGTGCTATGTCGTTGCCTATCTTTTTAACCGAATTAATTGTCATTTTTGAGTTTGCCTCTAGGATGGTATTGTGTAAATTGTATTCAATCAAGATTTCTAGGCATTGTTCTAAGGCCATGAGTTCTTCCATATTATTAGTGGCATTCCCCAAATGACTATGAAAGATGAATTTGATGATGCCCTGCTCATCTCTTATGACTCCTCCATAACTAGCAACCCTAGGGTTTCCCTTAGAGGTTCCATCTATATTAAATTTCAAAAAGCCACCCGGGGGGGGGGGGGGGTTGCCAGAAGTCCTTCCCCGCTGTAGTATGTATTACGATCTTGATTATGCCCTGGGGGACAAGCAACTGGAGACCCAAATGCAAAAGAATATGAGCATCCTGGTTTTGAGGAGGGTTCTTATGGGGTTGCTTCATAAGGGTGCTCACAGTTTCTTTGAGTTGTCTTAAAATCTAAGATATAATGCTCTGGGTTGAGCTGGTTCTGTTCTTGAAAATCCTATTTGTTGCATTCTTTCCATACATCCTAGATCAAAAAACCTGGAATCAGAGTCTAGGCTTTGTTGACTATTTCATTTTCTGAGAAGTCTTTCCTCCAATTCTTCAAAGTGCCAGTGATGCTGTTTTCGTCCCTGTCAGTTTGCCTGAAGATTGAGGCTACCCAATTCCATAAGGTAGAGGTGAATGTGCAGAGGTTAAGTAGGTGATCCATTGTTTCTTCTTGTAGGCCACATAATTGGCATCTATATGGGCTAGCTAAACCTCTTTTTCTTAGATTTTCCCAAGTCAGAACTTTTTTTTGTTAAACCAACCACATGAACAGTTTTATTTTCATCCAGTGTGGGTTCTGCCATAGGTCCTTCCATATCTTATTAGGGTTTGGAAATTCAAGTCCAGTGGCAATTCTTTTGGCTTCTTTGAGGTTGAGGTTGCCTTCGCTGTTAGTTCCCCATCTTAGTTGGTCAAACGAAGTTGAAGTCAAAATCTTTCTTTGTTCCAAGATCACAACAAGAGCTTCAACCTGGGCCTTCAAAGGGGTCTCTTCACTGTATGCTAGGCCCCTCCATGTTCTCCATTTGCCATTGTCCCTTGTATGATCCCAAAAGTCCCTTACCCTGAGTAGCCCTTTATTGTTAGTGTCATTCTTGAGAATGTCTAGTCCTTCTCTACATAGGTTAGGTTCCTGCTGCCAGTCTCCCAGAAACTATGCTTCTGAACAATAGCTCTATTCTCCCAAGCATTGTTCCAAATATGGGAGCCCTTGATGAGCCATGTCATTTGAATATGGTCCCTTTCTTGCCAGTTATTTGCATACTTCTGTTTCCAAAGCTTTTCCCAAGGGGTTCTCATTTCCTTTAGCCATCTCCACCAAACTTTTGCCTCCATGGGTCATGAAGTCCCAAACCTCCATGGATCTTGGGTTTGCAGAGCTTTTCCCAAGCTACCAGAGCCCATTTCTTTTCTTCTTCCCCTTTGACACAAAGAAAATCTCTTTGGATGTTCCTGATATGTTGTAAAAACTCCTTTTGGGGCAGGAAGAGAAGAAAACATGAAGATGGGTATGGTTTGCAGGATAGCCTTTGTAAGCACTAGCCATCCTGCTAAGTTCAAAGATCTGCTTGTCCATTTTCTGATTTTGTCTTGCAGTTTATTAGTCACTTGTTCCCAAATTTTCTTATTCAGAGGTTTTTCGGTAAGAGGTATTCCTAAATATTTGGAGGGTAGTTGATCTCTTTGAAAGTCGAGAATTCTGGAGAGATTTCTCTGAATAGCAATGTCAGTATTGAAAAAGAAGATTTTTGATTTTGTGAGGCTTACCTCTGTACCAGCATCCATAGCAGAATCGTTCAGGATTTGTTTGAAAGCTTTAGCTTCCTTGACCGTGGGTGTACCCTACAACATGGTGTCATCCACAAATTGTTGATGAGTCAAGGTGTCCCCATTTAGGGTTAGTTTGAGACCCTGGATTCTTCCTTCCACATTAGCTGATTTGATCGCTTTGCCTAATCCTTCCATCATTAGAATAAAGAGGAATGGGGAGAGCAGATCTCCTTGTTTGAGGCCTCTCAAAGGCCTAAACGTTCTGGATGGTGAGCCATTAAGAAGGACTGGAAAACTAGCTTTGGTTACAAGGGCCATTACCCAACTTATCCAGTTGTGGTCGAAGCCATACACTTTTAGTACCTCCCTAATATACGACCATCATAGATTATCATAAGCTTTCGCTAGGTCAAGCTGTATGATCATACCCGCTTGCTTATTTCTCTTGAGAGAATGAACCACCTCGTGAGCTTGAATGATGTTATTGAGAATTTGCCTTCCTTCCACATATCTAGTTTGCTCCTTAGACATAAGAGTTGGAAGAAGGGGCTTGAGTCTGTTTGCAATTACTTTAGAAATAATTTTGTACACCACATTGCATAAAGCTATGGGTCTGTATCTATCTGGTGTCATAGCTTTTTCCTATTTTGAGATTAAGGCTATGAAAGATGCATTGAGCGCCCTTAAAACTGTTTTTTATTTTCTCGAGTCCTCCACAACATCAAGGATATCTTGTTTGACTATTTCCCAACATGTTTTGAAGAAGTCTACATTGAACCCATCCGGGCTTGGAGCTTTCCCATTTTTCATCTCTTTGATGACTTCATTGACGTCCTCTTTAGTCACTGGCCTGTTGAGATTGTAATTGTCTTCCCTGGTTACTAGTTTTGGAATGTGCTGTGTGAAGCCGTTGATGAATTGTGATCTGTCTGAGAGAGGCTCCTCTACTATGCTTTGGAAATGTTGTACCAGAACAGATTCCATTTATTCGTGGGTGCTTAGCTCTTTCCCTTGAGCATCTCTGAGTTTTACAATCCTGTTATGTGCCATGTGATCCATGGTTGACTTGTGAAAAAACCTTGTATTTCTTTTCCCTTCTTTAATCCATTGCACTCTCGATTTTTGTCTCCAGAAGATCTCCTCTTGCTGGCATCTGTTTTCCCATTCTTGTTGTAGAGAGTCAACTTTCATTTTACTTTCCTCGGTAAAGCCATCTATGATGAGGATTTGGTTAATTCCTTGTAATTCCTGTTCAACTTCTCTTTTGGCTTTGAAAATATTGCCAAACTCATTTCTATTCCATTCTTTAAGCCTAAGTTTGATGTGTTTCAGCCTCTGTTGCAATAGGAACATCTTCGTACCTTGAAAGGGCATGTCTTCCACCCAACATTTTCCAATATTGGTGATGAAGTCAGGGTGAGTAAGCCAGACATTTTCAAACCTGAAAGGTGTGTTCCTCGGAGTGCCTATAAAAGAAGCTTCAAATTGGATAGGCCAGTGATCTGAGCCTCTGAAAGGAAGGATTAAAGCAGTCAAGTCAAGGCCAGTGAGAAATAGATCCTCCAAGATTATGAATCTATCTAATTTAGAGGCAACTTGAGAATCGCCTCCCCTCTTATTGTTCCAGGTGACGGTGCCATTTATTGTCTCCGTATCCACTAGCCTCATGTTCTTTAGGAAGTTTTGGAAGGCAATGGAATCTCTGCCTAGTATTCTGGTCTCACCTTTTTTCTCTGTAAGAGATCTGATCATGTTGAAGTCCCCTCCTAGAATCCAGGGCATGACAGGATGTCTCTCTCTCAGCTCCTCCAGTGAGTTGAGAAGCCTCAGTTTGTCTTCAAGTCTTTGAGGACCATAGACATTTGTAATCATATAGAGTTCCTTGTCACCCAAAGGTTGGATAACCATTGAAAGGTAGTTCCTAGATGCTTCAGCATCCATGATTCCAAATTTATGGGGATTCCAAAGAGTGAGAATCCCTCCTGCTGTGTTGTTTGCTTTGACTTCTAGATACTCGTACTTAATAAGCCATTTGTTGTGTATCTCTCTGATTTTGTCTATTGAACATTTTGTTTCCTGTATAAACACCATATCTGGTTTTTCTTCTTTTATTCTATTGTCGAGGCTTCTTTGTCTTCTTTTACTTCCTAGACCCCTAATGTTCCAGGTTGTGAGCTTCATTATGAAAGGTTTGTAAATGAGTAACTAGTAAGATCTTTCATCTTGCCTGATTTAATCATGAGTTTCCCACACTCTGTCAGTAGCTCATTCTGTCTCTTCCTTCCTCTTTTCCTACCTGGGTTCTTGGTAGAGTGTGCTGATGTTACCTCCATTGGTTTTACCCCTCTATTTTGTTGGCTGTCATGGTTCCTTTTGACTCCAACAACCTTTGCTTGAGATCTCCAGAGGAAGAGCTGTTGCACTCTGTCAAACTCCTCTTGTGGTAGAGAATCAACACTTTTCTAGATCAAGAATCTCCTGTAGTTCGTGGTCCTTAGTACCAACTTCACTTGGGGTCATCTCATGGTCCCTGCCAAGTTCCATAGTGCTTGGCAGATCCTCCTTTAGTTTGTTGTTCTCATGTATGAGCTCCATGATATCATCTTTTTCCTTTTCTATAGGATTATCCTCCGTTGCCTTGTCTGATCCATTGTTCCCACCTTCTTCTAAAATCTTGAAACTATTATGAGTTGGCTTCTTATCTTCGCTAGGTTTCTTTTGGTACTTTTCCCCCCTCCTTTCCCTCTACCTCCTACCTTGGTGAAGCCTTCAGGATCTTTGCCTGTGTTGGTTTTCATATTGTCCTCTAGTTTGTTGAGTGGGCAGTCTCTGAAGAGGTGCCCATGTTCATGACATTTACGGCATCTGAATGGGACATGTTCATAGTCCACCGGTTGCACCCGTTCTTCATCATATACTTCTAGAAAAATTTTGTTTGGAAGTGCTCCCAATAGGTCCATTTCTACACATATGCGGGCGAAGGAGGTATATTTGCCTCGCAGAGTTGCATATGATTTTTTTTTAAAAATGACCTAATATATTGCCTATGGTTTTTAAGGATTCATGCAACCAATAATCTAAAGGTAGGGAGTAGAGTCTAATCCATACCGATACTAATGTGAATGTTTCTCGCTTTGGGACAAAATTCATCACCCATGGTCGCATGTAGAGCCCTGCAGTAGCATAGAAATATGGTCCTCCTTCGAACACTCTGTCTTTATTCTCTAGGTTTGTGAAAACCACTGTGAAGAAACCCTTGGAACTAAGATGAAGGTTTATTTCTCCCTTTGGTTTCTAGTGGTTTCTTATCCATATGTATAAGGCGTTCTCTGTTGGCCATATTCCCATAAATTTGCATATAACCGCGTAAGTCGCCATGTGGTCCTTGTGCACCTGCAACGATGGATCATTTAAGACAACCCAGGGTTTAATGGTTGACCTGGGTTTACAGAGTCTAGTCGCAGTCTTGTGCTCAGTTCTCTGACTACTGTCACCTGTTCTCTTCTCTCTTCTAACTTCCTCGTGATTCTCTTCCTGTTCATGCGATTTGATGCTTTCCGACTTTTCCTTGCTTATCTTCTCCATTTTTGCCTCCATTGGTTTCTTGAATCGATTTGAACCCGCCTCCTTGCTTCTGTTTGCTACTATGTGACTATAGGAGGGAGTGGAGCTCCCCCTCCTTGCCCCTCCATTGTTACCAGCTCACACCCATCGCTTCCTGTTCAGAACCTTCGCTTTGTTCCCACTCACCCCACCACGATAAATGGACACTTATTCCAAGCTGAATGTTGGGAAAAATCTAATTGTTTCCATAAATCTAGTAGCAACTATACTGACTTTAAAATGATGAGATAATGCACAAAAGTGTGCATACTTGGTAAGTCTAATGATCTACTCCATGATGACACTCTTTCCTTCAGACTTGGGTAAACCTGTGATAAAATCCATTGAGACCTCTTCCCAACGCTGACCTAGGGTCCTAATTGTCTCAACTTTATTTTGTTGTTAAACCAAACATTATACCACAAACTTTTGAATATCAGGTTTAAGGCCATCCCAAAAAAATTCCTTCTTGACCCTGTGCTAAGTTTTTAAAAATCCCGAGTGCCCTCCTAAGGGGGAGGTGTGCAATTCCAAAAGAATATTTTGTTTGAGTTGGGAATTCTTACAAAGATATAAGCAATATTTGTACCATAATGAATCATGTTTCCAGCTAAATGTATCAGATGTACTAGGATCTTGCTGCAACTTTTGAATGAGTGTCCACACCTCTTTGTTATTCTTTCATTCATCCCTTTATTTGCTTATCCAATCAAGTTGGATAATAAAAATGGCACAAATAAATGCTTCCACATACCCATCCTATCTTGAGAGTGCATCAACAACAACATTTTGCTTCCATTTTTTGTAGATGATTTCAAAGTCATAACCCAACATCTTTGTGACCCATTTTTGTTTCTCTTCTGAAAATAATATTTGTTCCAAAAAGTATTTTGAGACTATAATGATCTATTTTTACCTTGAAGTGTCTTCCCATTAGGTAAGGTCGCCATTGCTTTAATACATGTAGTATTGCCAACATTTCCTTCTCATAAATAGGTTTGTGTGAGTACTTTCCTTTGATTGGACGATTTTCAAAAGCAATGGGTCTTCCTTCTTGCATTAAAACAACACCAATTCCATTTCTTGAGGCATCACATTCCATAATAAAGGTCTTTGTGATGTTTGGAGTAGCTAAGGCCAATGCTTGACACATTGCCTCTTTAAGATGTTTAAAGGCCTTAGTTGCTTCTAGAGTCCAAGAAAATGCATACTTCTTTTTTAATATTGTTATAGGTGCTACAATTATCCCATAACTATTAACAAACTTGTGATAATACCCTGTCAACCCGAAAAATCCTCTAATATGCTTTATGGTTGTGAGGATTTTCCATTCCTTAATGGATTTAATTTTGTTAGGGTCTACCTTAACACCTTCATGAAATACAATATGACCCAAATATTCCACCCCATGTACTCCAAAGAAACATTTGGAGGTTTCTGCATATAATTGTTTCTCCTCCAATAACCAAAAATTTAATGACCCTCATGAGTTCTGAATGTTGTTTTCAAAATGTCTTCAATCTTATTTCTAATTTGATGATATCCTGAACGAAGATCTAGCTTGGTGAAGTAAATTTCTCCATGTAATTCATCCAACAATTCATCAATGATAGGAATGGGAAATTTATTTTTAATAGTGAACTTGTTGGGTTCCTCATAATCTAGACACATACGCCATGATCCATCCTTCTTGTGCACCAATACTACTGGAGCAAGAGAAAGAAATTGACTAGGTTGAATGATACTGGCCTTTAGCATTTTTGCAACCATACGTTCAATTTCACTTTTTTAGGCAGAAGGACATTTCTAAGGCTTGATGTTTGGAGAAACACTTCATGGAATCAAATGAATAGCATGATCATGATCATAAATAGGTGGGAGGACTTTGGGAGTCTCAAATACCTTGGAATGATCGGCCAAGACATTTTGTAGATCTTGAACAATAAATGATTTCGATGTTTGAATCTCTAGTGAGCATAATTGTGCAATTATGCAATGTTGTTCTTTCTTTAGAAGCTTTGTCATGCCATTAGAGTTGATTGTCTTTCCTAGTTTCCCTGCGATACCCATTAATTCAAATTCCTTTCCTTCCCAAAAAACTTTCAAGAAAAGTTTTCGAAAATTAAAGGCTATCATCCCCAAATATTGTAACCATTGGACTCCTAGTACAACATGAACACCACCCATTTGAATAGAAAGCATCGGACTATTCAATACATATTCCCCCATGGTTAGCTTGATATTATGACAATTTCCAGAGAAATTTATAGTTCCTCCATGTGCAACCATCATTTGACACTTTGGTGCTGGATATAAGAAGCAATTCAATTCCTTGGCTATCTTATAATGAATAAAATTATGGGTACTACCGAAATCAATCAACACTATTACATTTTTCTTCTTGACATATCCTTCTATCTTGAGAGTTTGAGGAGTGGTAATTACTACCAATGCATTACAAGATATGGTTAGATTCATTTCCTCTTTCTCTGGGGTTGATTTGTGGTGTTTATCCTCCCCTTTTGATGTTTCTTGTTCATTTTCTCCTCCTCTTCACAATCTATGTAAAACAATTTATTCTTAGCACACTTATGACCTTTAGTGTATTTGTTATCACAACTATAACAAAGCCATTTTTCTCTTTTTTTCCTCTAATTGTTGTGGTGTCAACTTTGTAGGTTGTGGAAGGTTAGGAGCAAAAACAATTCCATCTTTATATTTGTTAATTATAGACTTCCTTGTTTCCATAATTTTGCTTTCAACTTTTCTTGCCACCTCGAATGCCTTCTCCAATGAATCAGGTTCCCAAAGGCGAACCTCATATTGGATGTTACACTTTAAATTCACTATGAAGACATCAATCCTATGCTCCTCTGGAATCTCAGTTACCCTGATATTTGATTTTGGAAGTCCTCAATGTTGTCTACCATTGAACCCTTTTGTTTGAGATTTGTCATTTGGCAAAAGAAGGTGTTGATCTTTGTATCCTCATAATGTGCTATAATTTCCTCCATAAAAATTGACCAAGTGACAACTGGTTTACGAGAACAAATCCATCGATACCATACAAACTGTTTGGGTTCTAAATATACAGATGTATTGCGTACCTTTTGTGTGTGTTGCACATCACAAAGATCAAAATATTGCTCCATCTGTAGTATCCATGTTACCAGATCCTTGCCATCAAACTTCCTCATATTGATCTTTGGAGTGTGGTTGGTCTTTAACCCAAAGTTAGAGTCTTTAAAGTCAATATTAGTGTTCATTTTATTCTCATCATGAGTTTCATGGAATACCTTGTCGCCGTTAGGAATCATTTCTTGTAGCAACTTTGTCAAACCTTCCTTCAAACCTTCCATCTTAACATTCATGCCATCCTTAAAATCTTCCATGTTTGCTTTTAACCCATTCTTCAAAGCTTCCATTTCATTTTTGGTTACTTGTTGCGAGAGCGAAATTTGTTGCACTTCGTCTCATAATTTTGATACATCATGTTGCATTTCTTCCTCTTCTTCATGTGTCATAGTAGAGATTTTTGGTTTCTTACTAGGTGCTCCCATTTTTTTTGCTTCGAAGAATTTTGGAATTAAACAAGTATATCTATACTTCACTATGCCCTTTGAATCACTTCAAACTAATTTTTCAAACAAAATTTATGCAAATTAAAAAAAAAATACACACCTTTTTCTTTCTTTCTAGGAGCTCGATATTGAAATTCTTGTACCTTTGTAATTTAGGCTCTCCAAGGTTTTAAATTTTGTATTGTGGTATCCCTATGATTCTTCTTTCCAACTCCACAAGTCATACTAATATTGGATTCTTCAAGTAAGAGTTATGCCCAATCTCCCACGATGACCTGATTATAGACTAGGTTAGTAGACTGAACTTTTATGGAGAGTTACATGTCACTGTTTCAAAATTTGGCCCTAAAAAAAGCTAGAGTCTATGATATTTCAGTCACTTTTTATGAAATTAAAATCCAATGCTCGGAGAGAAATTTATGATGGTTTTCCCTAGGTCACCTGTTTGAGATGGAATTCTAAAGCTTGGAAAAACCCTAACTTCCTCAGATCATATCTCCGAAAATATAACAAAAAAAATCTGAAATTCATACACTAAGTTCATCAATATTTCGAATTCAAGTAGTTGCAATTTCAACTTCTAAAGCCTTGTAGAAAAAAATTTATAGCGAAAATCCGAGGATGGTTTGTTTAAAGAAGCAAAACCCTAGAATCCAAAGCTTTGATACCAAATGTTATGCAACCAACTCACAAAAAAGATAGATCAACGACTCAAAAATTAGCCTTTTTGAGGGGGAAACCTCCTTTACATTAGAAAAATGAATAATTATTGGATGGTACAAATGATAAGACCTCCTTGGTATATATAGGAGTCTAGGGGTCACAATATAATCAGAGCCTACATAAAAATAATAATGTAAGGGCACAACAATAACAATAGTGGGCTTCTATGGGGCACAACAATAACAATATGGGGAATACATGGGCACAAAAATAACAATAGGATGCTACACTAACAATAACAATAAGGGGGATACACTAGTATTATAGGGACTTAACATATAAATTCCAATAAGCCATATGGTGTTCATGATATGATTGGTTATGTCTTTAGCAGTATGATATGATGTAAATGTTGCATCAAGATGTGTTATAAAACTCCATGGGAAACATGTGTTTTTCTGGTTTATGAGTGTCACTGAACACCGAGGATGGTGTTCCCCCAAGGGGGAGGGGTTTGTAACAACCCCTAGTTGATTTCCGATGTAAATAAAAATAGAACCAAGGTCATGGGACATATATTCCAAGCTGAATGTTGGGAAAAACATAGTGATGGGTATCATTGGTGATTAATTAATGGCTATGGAAATTTTCAAAGGCAAAGAGGTAATAATTGACATTTTATTTATGAAAATAAAGGAAAATAAGAGAAAAGCGAGATGAAGGGTCATGAATTTGCATGAGAGGGAAAATGAAAGAAAATGAGGAAAATGGAGGCCTCAATGATAAAAAGGCTTCTGAGGATCAATTCACAACCTTTTGCCAGTTTATTTTTGGAGCTGTCTTTTATTCTCTCATACTCTCACACACTTGCACACTTAGATCATTATTGGAGCATGCTTGGAGCACTATAGTATTCAATTGGATTTGGAGAAAGAACGCAAAAGAAAGCATAAAAGTACAAGGGAACAGTTGGATCAATCACTACAACTGAATTTATTTGTTGGTAATAGGTTGCATGTGTGTTTTCCTTGCTGATTTATGGATGAATGGTGTGTGGATGTGATTATTTGGTTATGTGTTGTCATTGGCATGGAGGGTTGCCTAGATTGACAGTGGTTCTAACCTTGCCTTTCCATTTCCTAAATAGCCATGGTGTTGTGGATTTTCCCATTTGATTGTTTTCTGGTTGGTGCTCATAATTCCTTATCGTTGTGGGTTGGAACAAATGTTATGGAAGCCCTGGAACAACTTCGGTTGAGTTACAAGTCTTGGAGCCTAGGTTGGGACAAACGCTCTAGAGCCCTTGGTGGGTTGAGTTACTACTCCTTGTGTAACAACCCCGGTGAAAGTTTCATGTAATAAAAGTTAATAAAGGCAAAATAAGACCACGGTTAAGGGACACTTATTCCAAGTTGAATGTTGGGAAAAGATATCCTAGTGGGATCATTGGATGTGTGTTTTTGGCTAAGGAAATTGGCAAAGGCAAAGGCATTAAATGCAAAATGGCATTTTTGGCACATTTATTAATGAAAATAAAGGAAATTAGGAGAAAAGTAAAGTGAAAGGTCATAGGTTGCATGTGAGAAGGAAATTGAAGGAAGATAATGGAAAATGAAGAAATTAGAGGCCTCATTCATAAAAAGGCTTTTGAGGATCAGTTGGTAACCTTTTGTTAGTTCAAGTTTGGAGCTTTCTCATTATTCTCTCTCTCTCTCTCTCTCACTCTCACTCTTGGTCAATTAGAGTTTTCTTGGAGCACTCAAGCTTTGGATCAAGGAAGGAAAAGCAAGCAAAGGGAAAGGATGGAAAGCAAGGATCAAGGAAGAAGAGTAGGATCAGGCACCTTCAACAAGAATACTTGTAGCTAACCTTTTGCATGTGTGTTTTCCTAGCTGGTTTGGACATGCATGGCTTTGCATGTTGGTGTATGGTTTTATTGCTGTCAGTGGCATGGTTTTGCTAGGTTATAACAGTGGTTTTTAGCCTAGCCCTGCCTTTTTCTGGATGTCATGGTATGTTGGGATTGTTATCTCGATTTTGAGCTTTGGTTTGTTGGATGGATTTTGGAATCTGGGGTGGAGGTGGTCTCAAGTTTCATTCCCAAAGGCATATGAATCCCTTGAATGGTTTTGGCGGGATACACAGTAAATACGAGGGAGAAGTCTTAGTTTAGGGCCTAGTGATTTGGGTTTGGATTGTGGTAAAGCCTGAGAGACTGGTCTCAGTTTAGGGCCTAGTGATCTAGGATTGGATTCCGGTAAAGCCTGAGAGACAAGGAGATGGAAAATCCCTCAAGGATAATGATGGATTCTGGATGGCATTCCAAGTTCAGTTTGGTTGTGATCGGAGCACCATTTTTGGTGTGATCACGGTTTGATGAGGGTGGAGGTGTTTTAACCTCTGGATTCCGTGGGTTGTTCATGGATTGGTTGTTCTATGAGATCCCATATTCATGCTTGGAATATGGCACGGGGGTGACTAGTTGAAAAAGAGATTTGGTTCAACCATGTCTAGGGTTGGGTGGTACGTGGAAGTCTCGAACCTAGTCGGATTTGACTATGATTAATAAAAGCTAAGTTATGTTACTTTTGCACCGGTTTATATGTGGATTTAATGGCTATCATATCTCTGATATTTATATGGTTTTTTGCTGGTTATAAGCATGGTTAAATGATTGGTTCATGTCATGGTTATTTCATGTATTTACTTGTAATTGTTTAATGGATGGATGCAAGACCTAATTGATGTTATAATAGTTCAATGGAGAAGGAGGCGATCCTTCATAAGTTCTTTCAGTCATTTATGCTTTATCTTGTATCCTAGACCTGTAGGTTGCATTGATGCCAAGTGTTTGACAGAATGTCAGTCCTGGTTGGGGATGCTCAGGTACAGTCCTGTTGCCGGGAAAACTAGTGTCTTTTTGATCTGCTAGCCCTCTAGGATTGGCAACTATTCTAGAAACAAACAATCAAAGCAATTTGAGATTTCCTTTATGTATGATAGATAAGAGAGAGGCAAAGGAACCAACTTGGATCTTCCGCTCGACTCCTTGCTTGATTTCTCTCTCCCTTGACAAAGCTTGCAACTCCTCTCCTACTTATCCCGCTTTAGAGAATACCTATAGAGACAAAGTAACAAAACATTATCAAATCATCTTGATCTATTATATCATAAACATTGCAGAATCAGAAGTACAATGAACATATAATGGCATTCATAAATAACAACATTCTCAAATACACAATTGTATGGAGGAAAACTCAAAGAAATTTATTAAATATAAAGGGAGAATTACAACCCAGCTGTCTGATCCAACATCATCCTCCCAGCATCAAAGCCCTATTCACATCATGAAAAGCAAGACGACCCAACAATACAATGCTCCTTCTCAAAGATAAACTATTAGCACTTCCTTGCAAATTACCAAATTCCAGCCCCCAGATCTCTCAAATGAGGGATCCATTTATAGATGTGCACAAGTGTGTGAGTCATCTCTGGGTTTTTGATTAGTGTCATTCCACTTGTTGTTCTTGGTTCCACTTGGAGATTTCTTAGATCTCTTACTCATCCCTGGGCGAATTCAGAGAGGCAAGTGTCATAAGAGAAGTTTCTAGAAGATTCCATGAGAATCCACTTAGCAAACTGTCTTGGACATTTTTCCATACTCACTCATCACACCCTACATAAGGCCTCATTAGTATGCATCGCACCTGGCTAGTGTAGCAGTCAGTATGCATCGCACCCTGACAATGGAGCAGTCAACATGGCCCTGTTTTGGCCAGTTCTGAGTGGTTTTTCAGGTGGAACTTCTGGGGAATGATGTAATCAGTTGACCATGATCCTTTACGAAAGAACACTTTTAGGGTTTAAAGATCCCTTAGTTTATTGACATATAAGATTGGGATTGCAGTGCCTAAATATGTCTATAACAATTGCCCCCTAAAGCATGAAGTCGTAAATCTTCGATGTCGGGTGAAATGCTTTATCATGAGGATCCGAGGTATTCGAACTGGAAGGTGACCTGTATAAGATACAATACAATACATCATCATCATATTATTTTCATGATCTAGCTGAGGCGGGCATTCCCATGCTCAGCTTTATAAATGCATTTTCATGTACATAGAACAGATAATCGTCTGCAGTTGCAGACAGGTGATTCTTTATATGTAGAGTCATCATCCCTAACTTGGATGACCATATGTGCAGCTTCTGTGTACATTTGATGTCTTTATATTCTTGAATATATCGCAGCCCAGATGGATGAAACTAGATAAGGGGTCTTCAATCTCGTTTAATCTTCGCTCGAAGTACAAGTCGATCCATGTGAAGAGATGTTTTGAAGTCGAACATGGAAAGACATCGCCTGATTACCAGCCAATAATGTGAGCTGTTAACAGACGTGAGATGAATCACTGACAATGATGATGACCCTCAAGGTACTACAGTACAAGTCACGTGGTGTGAATATATGATCTGATGTCAAACACCATGCAAAATATTTCGGTCGAAGGCTAGTGATGTCAACCTATCGCGGGAAGTGAGAAACTTGCCATTGAGACATGCAAGCTTCAAAGTACTGAAAGGGTTGTTTCTAAGTCAACTTCTTGGATAATGAGCTGATGTCAACAAGAAGTGATCCGTCATAGGAGGGCCTTAATGTATCCCACATCTACAAAACAAAACAAAGCAAATGATTTTCTGGAGGTGAAAACGATTTGTTGACGCAAGGTTCAGGAATGGTGGTCACGAAAAATGGAGGGTGAAGGTATTGCAGTGGATGAGGCATTAACTGGATGGTGGTTTCTTAACTGAATGACTTCTCTTGAACATATCGGTGACACTGAGATGGATTGGTAGCATTAACCCCAAATGATGGATGGTATGGAAGACCAATGGTGAAATGACCGGTGAACGGAATAACCCAACTTGACTCAATCATGGTAATGGAATGAAAGTGTCATGTTCAAGAGTGACATGCTACCATAAAGTTCTTCGAGCTTTCTTCCCTTTTTCCCTAGTCATTTCTGACCAGTACCTCTTTATTTTTGTTAAGCTTGAGGAGGATAACATATGCTTGTTCTATAATTTTCCCTTCGGGCAAACCTTTCACTACATTATAGCGAGTCTAGCGACAGTGAAGCTCGTTCTTGCCTGGGTGGACAAGTTCGTCACTATCGTTTTAACGAGTTTAACGACAAAGACAACTCGGTACTTTTCATGTTTAGATAGTTTGAAAAGGGATGAAAAGGAAACTCCAGCAGTTCTTTTTCATAGAATAATCCCTTAAGTCTGAAAAAGGATAAAATAATACAAAGGGGATGACTTTTCGATCACTTTAGCGAGCCGAGAAAGAAAAGTGCTCGAAATTTTTCTTGAGATAATCCCTCAAGTTCGAAAAAGATTAAAATATATAGGAGGGATGGCATTTCGATTACTTTAACGAGTTGGAAAAGCCAATAGCCTGACGATCTTTTCATATTTAACGATTCTGAAAAGAGTTTAAGGAGACTTGTTTTTTAGGAACGAGTGGCATTTGGGGTAGCAACTGGTTCTTGGTAAGCTTGGAACTTCTCAAAACATGGTGATGTGAAGAGGTTGGCTAACAGGACCACTTGTCGCAGCTGTTCCTCAAAAGGGTAAACAATCAGATGGAAGCGTTTGATTGGCCCAAAGGATGGAGGTGATGGCAGAACACAACCAAGGCTCAAAAGGCTGATAGCATGGCGATCACAAAGGTTGTTCACTGAAGGCGGGTTTATTTTTTAATGAGCTTGAACCTTGCGGTAACATATTCTTAGTCGTAGGTTTATATTTTAACGAGCTTAAACCATGCGATAACATGCTCAATTTTTCTTTTTACATAAGCTAGAAACGACAAAACTAAAAATCTAAAAAGGCTAGAAAAACTAGAAAGCTAAGGAACTACTGAGGTTAGGTAGGATAGTTTCATCAGGAGCTGGACAAAACACTTCCTCTGTTTCATCTGCGGTGCAGACAAAAGTGAATGGTGTGTCAGACCAATCACCTAACCTAAGAAGTTAAAAAACTAAAAAGCTAAAAAGCTAGAAGGCTAGAAAATGAAATTGAAAAAAGTTGCATGCCCCTAGCATGATGAAAAGGAGAGTCTCTTAGTAACCATATGGAAATCACTGTGGTTAAGCAGGATGGTTTTTAGATAAAACACACAGTAACAAAACACTTCCATGGCTTTGTCCACATAGTGGAAAAAGGTGAATGGTGTGGGTCGACATTTCCAATCACACAACCTACAAGGAAACTTATCTTTTCAGCTGGGTTCGTCTCAAAATAGACAAGGGTGCATGCCCCCTAAGCTTCGTTACATTCACCAGATTACTCCCGGCAATGAGGTGGACGGAATGAAGGTTGAAGAGGCATTCTCAACACAAAAAGACCATTTAAGGATGATGATTGACTTGGAGCTATGCTTGAACCGGGAAATGAAAGCTGGTCAACAATGACAATTTTGCCTTCATGCGGGAAACACATCACTCGAAAGAGTGTTGAAACAATAGCTTCCATGTTATAAACATAGTCACGTGCAAGGAGTATATTTTAATCTAACGGTCCTTGGACTACCATCACATTCAAGTGAACGGTTTTCCTTCTCAAAGTTATGGGTAACTTAAGAAGGATCCCTAACGGTCGACTGGTTCCTTTGTTGAAGCTTGACAAATTGTGTATGACAGGCATAAGTGATGGCGAACCAAGCACTTTCCAAGCATTTGAGGAAAGGATACTCACTGATGCCCCTTCATCTATGATAGTTCTAGACACGATCATTTTGTAGATTTGTACTATGATTCAGAATGGTATATTAGAAGGAAGGTGGGATCTTGCTAGTTGATTCCAATCAACTAAGTGACTAGACTGCTTGGAGGGGGTACTGAATAAACGGTTGAAACAACCCCTTGAGTAGCGGGAACTGGGGGATTTTCTTCCTATTGTGAAAGAACAGGTGGATTGCCCCCAAGTTCATCGGACTCTGAAGTAACAAAAAGAATTTGAACAGTATTGTTCTCACTCTCTTTGGGAATGGTATCATCTGAAGGTGGACCTACTAAAGGTAAAACTGGGTTGACTGCCATTTCAACCTGTTGATTTTGGTCTGGTATGGACTCAGAAGATTCACTTTCAACGATAGGTGTTTCGATCAACAGTTGAGTTATGTCAGTCAGATTTTCAACTAGTAAAGGATTTGGGGAGAGTTTCTTGTATTGAGGTGGAAGTCGCTGCAGTGAAGTAGAACGGTTATGCAAGACTCTTTTGGCTTCATCCAAAAAAGGACAATGGGGGAGGGTATGGTCCCCTTCGCATAATCTACATGGAATATTGACCTTTCTTTTCTGCCCATTGACTTCACGTTTACTAGTTGATGGTGTGCTGTCAACATGATCACCAGAGGTTGATGACACCGTTTAGTGCGAATGGGGGGACCATTCTCTCAAGATCTGAGGAATGCACAGACATTCTCGATGAAAATGGTCTCCTCTACAAACTATGCATGGAAATTTGGGTTTGGAAAGTTCAGTGTGCGGATTTTCACCAGATGCTACATGGTTGCCCCCTTGCTTAACTGACTTTTTCTTCTTCTCCTTTCCTTTCTTCTTCTTCTCAGTCACTTGGTTACTAGCATCGCTACTTTCACCAAGCGAAGAGGAAGAAGGGGAGGGAGACACAAACGAAGAAGAAGGCGAAGAGTCAACTTCAGTATGAACTGGCTGCTGATTCGATTGCTGAGGAATCACAGTATTTTGAACGACAGAGGTTGAGAATAGCCAAACTGGCAGGCCAATTGTGATTCCTGGAAGGGACAATGTAGCCATATATGGAGCACCGATATTTCCCCAAGAGGAAAATGGACAAGGATTCCCTTCAAAAGAGATTCCTTGATTGCTGTTTCCCAAAATTGTCTCCATATATCTCAACCTAAGATCAACGAAGGAACAGGGATGTTATTCCAAATTTAATAAATTTTAATGACGCTTTGACACAACTTTTCATTTTCAATTTTTAAGAGTTGAGAAAAAGCTAAAGATGACTCTAGTCCTGTTCAATTTTTAATGAGCCTGAAGTGACAAGTGCTCAGATGGACCTTTTCTTTTAAGGAGTTGAAAAGGAACCAAAATGACTACTTTGGAAATCTAGACATAGGGATTACCAAACTAATCGCAAAACTGCAATATACACCTTGGCGATAAATTAAAGATAAATTACCAAGGACTTATGTACGGTAGTCAATCTTCCCGAATGTTGTGTTCAGTGCATTGCGATCGATAGGGCGGCAGACATGGCTTCCTATGGATAAAGGATGTAAGCCTATTGTGGTCTCCCAATATATACTCGACGGTATGGGTAGCACAAGTCCGTGCTAGTACTTTTCATATCAAAGAGGAGGAATCACCCAACCTTCGATGAAAATGATAGTTACTAGATTTTACGACGCTAGAACATGTCTCTAGCCTAGACCTCTAAATGTGTTGCGTTAGGTTCCAAAGCATTATTAGGTTCACTGAGATTTATTTTAGAGTTGATCTTGTTTAAAAGTTTGTCTTTCAAGGTTCACCGCGTGATGTTGATTTGAAATTCCTAAAAATTCAATCTACAATGATAAGCAATCGTTGTTTGTTTTGATCAATGAAAATCCTAGCTACTAGGGAAAGAAAATTACGATTCTTTCAAACAAAGAGCAAAAAGCACACTCTAAGTGCACTTTCCTAAATCATTTTTTGCACACAAGCTAAATGCAAATGCAAAATTCATGTATTTGTTTTTCATTCCCTTAATGTGAGAAATGCCAAAAAGGAAAACTAAGTATAGATCTGAAATATTTCACTCAAAGCGACATTTCGACAATTTCTTTTTCAAAATAGAAAGGAAGACTGAACGACACTTTTCAATTTCGAATAGAAAACGCTTTTGACACTTCGAATAACAAAAAATCAAATCAAATACTTGACAAAAAAGTTCAATCGACTATTCAGAGAAGGGAGATTGAACAACACTTCTCTTTTTGACATAAAACGACAGTTATGACACTTTTGTACCAAAGCGATACATCGATTTAAGCAAAATTTTCACAAAGGATTGTAAATGATGGACAAATACATAAAAACATTTACTAATCCTAATCAATGGAGGCTGATCTATGTATGCAAGTAGGCTTCAACAATGAGTTACTGTTCATTAGCAACAAATCAAATAAACAGAGCTGAAAACAAGGACAAAAAACCCCAATTTCAAGGAGCAAGATAGACTCAGTCAGTCATCGCACCTGGGCTTCACTGAAACAGGGATGAGTCGCACTTTTTAGGCTCAAGAGGTGTGATCCATACTGGTTGATAGTGACAGACAGTGTGATGGGCTAGGGAGCGCAACTGGGGCGGGTTTTGGTTCAAATTTGCAGCGGATTTTAGTGATTTAACTTGAGCTATGATGGACAGTAAAGAGAAAAGTACAGAGGAATGATCTTGGGAGGTTACTGAGCTACCACAAGGGCATATAGAATGCTTGTAAGTCAGATGTTCACTTCATAAACTAAACCGAAGTTTGACTGAAGTAACATTCATCTACTTTGCAATTACAGAGCAAGAGCATTTCGAAGGCTATCTTGCTAACTTCAGGCTCCATCTATAGCTTATAAAACAAACAATCAATAACAAACAAACAAACTATTCACTCCCCAGTGGAGTCGCCATTTTGTTTCTGGGAAAACTAGTGTCCTTTCGATCTGCTAGCCCTCTAGGATTGGCAACTATCCTAGAAACGAACAATCGAAGCAATTTGAGATTTTCTTTATGTATGATAGATAAGAGAGAGGCAAAGGAACCAACCTGGATCTTCTACTCGACTCCTTGCTTGATTTCTCTCTCCCTTGACAAATCTTGCAACTCCTCTCCTACTTATCCCGCTTTAGAGAATACCTGTCGAGACAAAGTAACAAAACATTATCAAAGCATCTTGATCGATTATATCATAAACATTGCAGAATCAGAAGTACAATGAACATACAATGGCATTCAGAAATAACAACATTAAAAAATACACAATTGTATGGAGGGAAACTCAAAGAACTTTATTAAATATGAAGGGAGAATTACAACCCAGCTGTCTGATCCAGCATCATCCTCCCAGCATCAAAGCCCTCTTCACGTCATGAAAAGCAAGATCACCCAACAATACAATGCTCCTTCTCAAAGATAAACTATCAACACTTCCTTGCAAATTACCAAATTCCAGCCCCCAAATCTCTCAGATGAGGGATCCATTTATAGATGTGCACAAGGGTGTGAGTCATCTCTGGGTTTTTGATTAGTGTCATTCCACTTGTTGTTCTTGGTTCCACTTGGAGATTTCTTGGATCTCTTACTCATCCCTGGGCGAATTCAGAGGCAAGTGTCATAAGAGAAGTTTCTAAAAGATTCCATGAGCATCCAATTAGCAAACTGTCTTGGACATTTGTCCATCCTCTCTCATCGCAACCTACAAAAGGCCTCATCATTATGCATCACACCTGGCTAGTGTAGTAGTCAGTATGCATCGCACCCTGACAGTGGAGCAGTCAGTATGGTCTTGTTTTGGCCAGTTCTGAGTGGTTTTTTAGGTGGAACTTCTGGGGAATGATGTAATTAGTTGACCATGATCCTTTAGGGTATGAAATAACACTTGCAGGGGTTAAAGAGCCCTTAGTTTATCGACATATAAGATTGGGGTTGCAGTGCCCAAATATGTCTATAATAAGTCTTGAGGTTGATTTTTGATTTGTTTATATTTTCATCATGTCTTTCATGGATTATGAAGGTTATGACAAGTTTTGGGTTGAGGTCAGGATTTTGTGCTAGAAAAGTGGCTCAAATCCCAAGGACGATAACATAGATTTGGTGGAAAAAGTCAAGAGACATTGGCACACAGGCCTATGAGAGTGACTTTGGCTTCTGGTTGATGTCTTGCTTATAACATGAGAGCGACCAAGGGTTAAAAGGTTTAAATCATTAGTGGGACTCGGGGATAGGATGTTTGAGTGGCTGACATGTCTCATGAGGGTGTTTTTGCTTATGTGGATGGGTTTGTTTGATATGTTTTGTCGGTTCCGTTTCCTTAAGGTCACCAAGGAAGTTGAATCCCATATAGTAGCCTCTCTCGTCGCATGTTTACCTCTACTGGTCGGTTGCTCGAGTGGACTTGGGAGGAGGGAGTGTTACACCTTGAAGCTGGGTTGGATAAACACTCTCGAGCCCTGGAAAGTTGTGGTTTGATTTACTAGTTCCTGGAGCCCTGGACAACTTGAGTAGAGACTGATCTGGTTGGTGTTAGTGATGTCTAGCTGTGAGGTGGAATCACTGGTTGAGGTTTGATGTGGTTTGGGCCTTTGGAAGCCCTAGTTTGGTTTTGTTTGGTTTATTCCATGAGATTCCACATTCATGCTTGAAATATGGCATGGGGGTGATTCGTTGAAAGAGAGATTTTGTTCAGCTCAATCTATGGTCAGGTAGTACGTGGAAGTCCCCAACTTGGTTGGTATTTTCATCTATTAATAAGACTTATTCTTCTATTATGGTTCATGCATATTTGTAGCGATTATGTTGGTGATATTATGGCTGAGTTCTATGTTTCCTATGCTGGTTATTTGTTGGTTACATGATGTATGTTATTTATGGCTCCTATCATGAAAGGTTTAACTATTGATTGGCTGATGAATGTATGGACTAATAAGTGTTGTTGCAACTATGTGGAGAGGGCATAGGGCCTTTTGAATGATTCTCAAATGAATCTCATACTTCTATGATTAGATATGAATTCATGTCTTGTAGCTTACATGTATGCCATGTGTTTGACAAAATCCCTAGTATGTTATGGTCAGTCTAGGTCAAGTTCTGAGTTGATATTGAATGTTTAGCTATGTCATTGTGTGAATTATGATTCTCTAGTGAGATTATTGAATTAATGAACACATATGTATTTATAACCTATGGGTACTATGTACAATTTTTTTTTGAATAAATGAGTAATTCAAACTTCCAACTTCCTGTGACGATAAATTTGGCATACAATCTCCATTTGACTATCATAATACCTCATTTCAAAGATCTTTATTTTCCGTGAAAATGTCGTTTAGGCCCTCAAAACGACCTCAGAAGATTAGAACCCGAGAAACTTCCAAAAATATAATTTTTTGTTAAATATAAGGAGACGAAATTGAAAAGAAATAGCATTGGGTCAAGTTGGGTTGATAACATTGTGATAATGTGTCACTGGGTGGTTGCAGTCTGTTTTGGATATATGGACCCAATTTTCCATAAGTGCATCTTGGAAATTCAGTATCAGATAGTAACTCTCAGCTTCATGTTTACCCTAGTGAGCAACTTAAATTGGGTAAATATGGGGTGAGGTGGTTACATGTAACAAGATTCTTAACCATGGAGATTCATCCCAACTTCACCATGGATATTCTTAATCTACCAAATCCATCTTAAGCATTGATCTAGCAAGCTTTGAGAGGAATCAAATCTCTTGAGGTGAAAAACTATTTTAGAGTGCAAAACATGAAAAAAGTATTGCACCAAAAGATTTTTGATCCCTCTCTCCACCATGTTTAATTTTTTATTATTTAAAGTGCACTTTTGCATATATGAATGAATGGATTGATTGGTTTGAAAATCCCCTAGGGTACTTGTATTGTGTAGATTATACAACTTAAACTTGCTATTCCAACAAATGTTTACTGCATTTCAAACAAAATTGACACGAAAATATAATTGAAAAGGGACCGAAATGTAGAATAGTATAATTACTTAAAATGTTTTAACCATGATATTTTTTGTTCCTATATACATAACTGACATTTTTATATTAAAATATTTTCAATCATTTATTTTCTTTGAGCTTTGAATGTTTTTTTCTCCCAATATGGTGCACGAACCTTTGAGATCATTGACTGCTACATCCATGAAATATTTGTACCAGGAAAATCCACCCAAAGGGATCACTTCATGCTGACTCAACCACAAAGCTTGACCTTGAGAGTGTCGAGAGAATTGAACCCCTAACATCTCAATAACAAAGGTGCTTTAACAACAGGGACTCAACCAATTGAACTAACCCTTGGGGCTTAGCATTGAAATATTTTATTATGGTCAATATTAATGTAATTCTTTTAAACTTTCTCCTTCTATATTTACTATATAAAATGGTTTTTCGGTATTGAAATATATTAGTTAATATAGATATTCAAATAATTTATTTGATTTCTATATTGAAATATTTTTAAAAAGTACAAGTTTTTCTTTTAACTAATATATCTCTCTTTATAGTTGATATAAAATTATGTTACTTAACATGGACATAGAAATATTATTTATGGTTGAGAGTGAGCATGGAATATTTTTACCACATCTCCTTCATAATGGGTTGTAATGTCAACAATGAATTCAGCAAAAATGATAAGAGAAGAATTATTGATTAAAAACATATATTAATGAACTATAAATATTTACCAATCAATTCCAAAAATCACTATAGGAATTTATTGTTGTTAAATTCTAAGAAATTGTTGTTGTCTAAATAACTATGCATTTTTAAGGCATGGTTCTATCGAAGATCTTAACATCCCTTTCACAACTACCAAAATTGGTTATGATTCAAAAATTGACATTGAAGTATGAAGAATACATAAGAGGATTAATTATTAATTCTAGATTTCACACCATTATTCCCATTAGAGATTTTAAGGGAAAGATTATAGGTAGATTCAAAACTTACTTGAATGAAATGAAGGTCAAGTAACTCCTCAATTATTGTACATATAATTTTATATATCTATTTTTTAAGCCTCCTAACAACCATGGTCCAATTTCGATGACTGTCTACATCGAACATTTTTCCCATTCACTATACATAGTCCTTTAATATTCCACCCAATACAAGGTCATAATACTAAAACTAGAACATAGATAGGGCACGAGTAAAATCGAATACACTTTCTTACAGAGAATGCAGACATACTAAGAAAACTTTGAATTGATAAAGTTGTATAAAGGTGATCCAAAAAGAACATTACTACAAAAGCATGACTTACACTTGATGGCTTGAATTTGTATTTAGCAGAGAATCATTGAACCCCTGCAATAAAATATTAGTTCATTCAAAGACATGTTGAACATATTTTCTATTCAAATACATTGAAAATTCCAAACTGACTAACCATACTTTAATCCCAAAATTCGCGTATCCTATAACTATAAATGATTGATTGAGTTCAAGAGGAATCAAACAAGAGGCCTATTATAGGAATCAATGGTTGCAAGTACCAACCAATAACCATGGTTCCAAAACCCACCAAGTACTTCAACTTCCTTCATAACACGGGTTCTAGTAGTGATTCTACTGATGTTCCCTAAAGAAAATATCCACAAAATCAAGGATTCTCATCTCGTATAGAAAGCCCTCTATTTTCATATGGGCTAGTAAATCTTTAATGTTTTGGTTGAACTTGAACTCACCTCTACAAAATTGAATATGAAGTGTTCTTGATAAAAAAAATAGTAGGCTGAATGGGGATGTATCTTGCATATCCACCCCAATCCCTATATTCCATAACAAATATTGCAAGGAAAAAAACTTAGAAACCCAGATCTACTAGAAGGAAATTTAAAAGTAGGTTGAAATATCAACGATGTCATGGTTTAACTATAAATACCAAAGCATATCAGATCACCTACATGGAAACATGAATAAGTGGTTAGACCATACACCAATTCTAGGTGATTTAACAATATATCTAATAATTACACCAAAAAAATCATACAAAAACGAACTTATCATACATGTATCACCATTCTAGTTGCCCATTTCTAGACCTCAATAGTAAAACTAAAATATAACAAAACACAAAATGCTCACCACCACAACTGACCTGACAACAAAGACTGTCCATGGTGTCATTATCTGATCTTCAATAGAATAATCTTCCCCATATGCATCTTGTAGACCATCTTTGATTGTGGATTTTTTATTAACCACCCACCCACTGGGTTTGTTTCTCACATTTTCATAGCGATTTGCATTGGCAATCTACGTTACAAACCAAAAGGGTTCTAAAATTTCAGAATAGATGATATTCCTTAAAATTAACCTCCTCTTAACAATCCGTGTTGACAATCCAACAAGCCCTTAGAAACAACTACCCTACACTTCAAATTCAGCAAATCAAAGACAAATATCTTTGTCTCTTTTGAAAATTCCATAATGAAAATCCAAGTAACCCTTGAAATAAGTACCCAACACTTCAAATTCAACAAATCAAACAAATTGATATTGTGACCCAACGCCTCTAATTCTCTACAACCTTCAACACTCCATGTAGGGGCCATCAACCAAGGTTTCTATTATGTGTAATTCTACGGTTTAAACATGCAACTTCAGTTGTTGAGGATGGCATATGCACAATAAAATTCAGCGTTATGGTCCTATAATTTATAGGATCAATGATCATTGAGTATTTTCTTTCAGTATTTCAGATTGTAAATAATATAGCTTTCTGCAAATGATTTCCAAAAAAAGCAGATAAAAAATGAAAAGAGGGTATAAATACAAAAATAGAAGAAAAGAAAAAGAAAAGAAATGATAAATGAACCCCACAAAAAAATGAATAAACATGACAATGATGTTAGCGTAAGTGCCACTACTAGCCTTATGGCTTTGTAAAAGAATAAATAGATGAAATTATGTGCAGCTTGTTTAAAATTCCACAATCCCTTTCGGCTTGAGACATACAATTTAATCATGCTCAAGTTGTTTTCAATTTATGTCAATTAGGTTAGAATGAATAACTTAACCAAACAGTTTAATCTTGGTTAAGATTAGATAGGTAGAAATAGGTGAATAATGTTAATCCAACTGATTAATCTAGATTAATTTAGCTCATTAGATTAGTCTAGTGTTTGAAATAAATAGCCTTTATCTTTGAGAATAAAAATTGAAGGAGTTTGCATACCCAAATGCACCCACATTCACTTTTATAACATTAGGATAGACAAATGAAGATTTCATGTAATAAGGTCTGAAGTATTTTATTATCCAAAGTTTTGCACTTTGGGTTATGTTTCATACGCCCGAATAGATGTGGTGGGGCCCTTCGGTGCTTAAATCTCCCCTTACTCACCCGTCCCCGATCATTCACAAAATTCATCCGACGGCCCATAACAAAGTTCAGACCCCCCCCAAAGTGATAACATTTAACGACAACGGGGGGGTGTCCGAAAAGTGGTTTACCACCCCTCGACGTGGCACCACCAGGTGAGTTCAGACCCTCCCCTCCATAAACCTGATACCACCTCACCCCCCATTCGAAAGTGGTATTCCTTTCCCGCCTAACTCGATCACTCCTGCCAACGGTTGCCTCCATGTCCCACCACAACCGCCACTCCTGTCGCACCACCTCACCCTACTCACGTCACTCCCTCCAGCTGTCCCATATCCCCCAATCCCCAGTTACCACGTCTAAAACCGTTCCAACCTCATTAATCTCCTATCCATTTACCCACGCCGTTACAGGAGTTAATGCCCCAAATAAACCGTTAATCTAATGGTTAAGGCATGTTAACTGCAGATAAATATGGAATTTTACACTCTAATTACATTTCCTTTCATTGCTCATTCAATAGTGCTCCTGCCCCTCTATATTGTAATTTCCCCATGACATTTCTATTTTTCTTATCATTCCAAATTTACAGAGTTATGCCCTTTTGAATTCCTGCCATCATTGGGCACATGGTAAGTGTCCTACTGTCATAGTCTTTGATTCTCCATCCTACAACCACCATGGCACCTAAATATGGTCATGTGATCGATCCAATGCTCAATCACCATATTGATCTAGACCATATCCCACTTGCAGACCGAGATTATAAAATCACTGAAACACAGTGCGAATTGGCTTGTTCGAATTGCGCTATTGGTTTCGAGACAATTTCCTTAACCAATCCGACATGATACACCTTTGTAAATCCAGACTCCCTCTGTTTGTTGTTCCCTAATCTTATCATTTTCTTGAATTTTTCCTGAGATGCCAAGCCTCTTACCTTGAAAGCAAGAGGACCATTATCTCCCCAAATGGTGAAATTATCTTCACCATCACAACTGACATCATTAATCAAATGTTGCAGGTTCCCCACTGTGATGTCTTCTCCCCCTTCTCCACTGAAGCTCTCAGAGAAATCTACCAGAAGTTAACTTTTCCCCAGAGAAATACCATCTTTGAAATCTTCCTCCCTAAAGACTCCCAACTTCCTAAGAAAAATCCCCATATCCCTCTTCTATGTTCCCTCAAAGGACAAGACATATTATTTATGTTTTGTCTTCCATTCTTGGTTACTATTAAGATGAGTGGGTAGATGAGCCTATTCTAGGCTTTTTGTCCACCCTTTCTTCAGAAGAAGGACCACCAGTCACCTTTGACTATGGTCTCTTCTTGTCAAATATAATTCATGAACAATTCCTTTAGTTTTTAAATGAAGGAATGTTCAGATATTCATCTATTCTTATGTATATGTTTATATTTTTCCAAGCATATAAATTTCCATTCTTAGTGCAGAAAATGGATCAACAAGGAGAGCCATAGTCAGTTGTTTTCTAGACTTCCTTAGTCAGAAAACAATCACAGGAATTCAACTTTTCAAAGTTTATAGATCAATTTTTATATCCAGCCACTTGTGTGTTAAGTGGCTAGTAGGTTCCAAGGATCAGTGAAGAAATTCAAAAGGTTCTGCAACTCAGTGAATAGGTTAAAATAGGGGATTGTTACCTTTACCAATCATTCACAAAGATTAGAGTGTATGGTTCAGAGCTGCCACCATACAAACTGCCCAAATATGTGCCAATGAGGATATTTGCCTTGGAATATATCAGGCAGATAATTCATTCTGACAATATTCATTTTGTGGCAGCCAAGAATAAATCCCAGTTTAGGATTAAGACACAAGTTGGACCATTTATTTGCAACAGTAGAGTAGCAGGAGAGGAAGAAGACCTCCTGCTAAAACAAATGAACTTTCCTCTCAGCTTCACTTGGTCTTATGAAACCTTTGGGGTAATTTCCAAGTTGAGAGTAGAACAAAAAAAT
This sequence comes from Pinus taeda, assembly GCA_000404065.3. Lineage (NCBI taxonomy): Eukaryota > Viridiplantae > Streptophyta > Pinopsida > Pinales > Pinaceae > Pinus > Pinus taeda. Next base: position 40,124 of record APFE031142994.1, on the reverse strand, counting down.
ACACCATATGTGCACACACAGAGGCCTAAAATTGAAAAGTATATGAACCAACACACTTGGGTGGAAAACACATTGCAGGAGGTTGAGGAGCAGGTACTTTCAAGGACAACTTCGGAGGCTCCAATACCTAAAGAGAAAACAGATAAGAGAGAAAGAGAGGATGATTCTCCAATTACCGAAGTCTCAACTAAGGAATTTAAAATATACACTAAGAAGATCAAATCAGGCTTCGGTTCTAAAATAGAATTTCCATCATTGGAGGATACACAAGGCACTATTGTGCTCTCAGGTTTGCAGAATTTCAAGTTGGACAGTGGAAGTATAGAATCTCCATCATCTTCCTCAGTTACAAAATATATTCCAGCTACTGTCCCTCAAACATCTGAAACTTCTATAGAGCAGAGACAGTTGGACATTTTTCAGAGATACAAGGAAATCAAGCAGAGGAATGAGGCCATTCATGACAACACATCAACTCAGTTTAGGAAGAAATCCTCCTCATTTAGCATAGACTCATCTCAACATATGATACAGAGAAGGGAAGAATTGATATGGCATTCTTGCAGGCCTAGGTCCCTCAACCAAATTGAACAACAAATTTCAAACAAACCACTTTTGAATTTGAGGCAAATGATGTCCATCCTTTGGATCAAATATATATGCACAGGTAGGCAGGAGAGATGGTATATTTGACTTTCACGTAGCCTGCCATCACTGCCTAAAAACTACAACTTACTCTAAATAATGTGGAGTCTCAACTCAGATTGGAGAAAATCTCCTCACTTGCCAAAGATAATAGAATCAAATACTTGGAGGAAATGGTGGTCAAAGCAAGGCTTGATCCTGACAACGAAAAATCTACAGAAGAAGTAATCCAAAAGAAGAATGTTGATATTGCAACATTAAAGAAGCATTTGAAGCTTCTAGCAATAGAAGACCCCCAAGTTAAAGAACTTGGAGAGACAAACCTACAAAAGGAAGATATGCTAAAGTTGCTAGTGGACCAAGGTGCCTAGATTAAAGCAATGGAAGCAGAAATGGATAAAATTATAAAGGAGGAGCAGAATTCATAGCTTGCAGTTTTTCCTCTTGATGAAGTTCCAATTGCATCTCTTCTACAGACAGGTGTCCCTACAACAACTGCTACAGCAGGAACATCATCCTCAACAGTGTTTCCCACGTCAGTCGTGGATGATTTAGTTAAGTTAGCTCAGTCTATAGAAAATATGACTATACAGGAAGAAGAGTTAAAGAAATTGAAGTTGGAGATAAAGGTTTTACAAGATCAGGGTCTAAAGTTTGAAAATGTTTATTTAACATAAGCATAGAAGGCCCAGACATTGTCCCAAAGAGTGCAGCAAATGGAAGACGACTGTGCCATGGGCAAAACATTGGCACAAGTGAAAGAAAATATTTGGAAAACAATTAATGAAGACATGGGAGAAATTTGGCCTTCAATCCAAATCATTTTTGAATAGAAAAAACTTTTTGAAAGGTCGAATGAAGCCATTGAGCAGGTTAGAAAGCAGCTAGGAGATAAACCAAATGAATCCACTGAGCTTATTAAATTTCTAAATTCCAAGAATAGTCAAGAATTGGAAGAAATAGAAATTGAAGACATGATTGAAACAATTTTGGAAGTCAGGAAAGTGCTCACTAAAAGGAACTTGATGAGACAACTTGAAGAGAAGGGTCAAAACATGAAAATTGGTAGACAAAGGTTCTTTTCCAAGATGGAGCCTCTCTACAATAAAGGACTTCCAAACCTATTAGCTATTAATGAAAAGCTAAGTACTTGGCCAGATTACAATGCACAAATTATGAACAAGGTGAGAGACAACTTGAAAGTTACAACCAAAAGACTTAGCATGATAGGAAGGGCATTCCTAGAGGCACTGTCGTTTGATCTTAACATCTAGTATGCAGTTCCAAACTTGTTCATCACTCGTCCAACAGTTGCCAGGTATACCAAAGTTGATGAAGTGTACAGGAAAATAATGAAGATGAATATCCCAAGCGAGCAACGCTGGGATAAACTCTGTGAATTACTGGAGTAAAAAGTAATTCAGCAGCATAGTTCAATGTTACAATGCATCCAGTGTTTCAGCACCAGACAACCAGCTGTTCCTTCATTTCGGTGCCACCACTTCAAACAGTTTGATTTTTGTCATTTCATTGTAATAAGTTAGCTTAATTTAGTCATATAATTTTGTAGATGCATCCTTGTCATCCTTGTTATCACTCAGAAGTTTTCCCTCGAAGTTATGAAAAGAAGGAATAATCTGAGGTAACCACAAACCAAATCTTTTAGACTCAGGTTCTAGCCAACCTAAGTCCAGAGAGGGCTCTCTCTTTATAATTTAACTTTGTTTCTATTAGATTTTAGGCTAGTTCTTAGCGTTCATGAGGATTTTGATTTTGATTGAAAGTTGGGTGGTGGAATTCTTGGAATAGATGGATAGAGCTAGGGTCTTCAAGCCATTGGGCTATGGAGTCAATCAAATGATAGATTAACTGGACCAGATCATTAAAGGGAATGTTCACAGGGCAGGCTAGCAAAGCAAAAGGAAAACTTCATGTTTGATGGATGAGATGGTTCTAACCAGGGTGAAAGGGCAATGAAGAATCCTTAGACCAGGATCAAAATGAAGGAAAACAGGTGATCATGAAAAAAGGGCAATTAAGAATCCTTTATTATAGACCATGGGGAGAAACTACGGAAGTAAGGGAGCAATTAAGAATTCCCTAACTAAGATAGTTTAGCAGAAAACATTTAGAATGTAAACAGTCAAGATAGAGTGCATTAAAGCAAGTTCTAAAATATCATTCCTAGTTTACCATTCCGATTTCATAGAAACACATATGATTATTAAGAAACATAAGGAAAAACAATAATACACATGAGAGAATACTTATTTGATTTTCGCTTTACACAAGAATCTTGTAAAATGTCTGAGCTTTATTCCATGATCCAACAAGCCAACCCAGTTTTGGTACAATAACACTTTGATTTTAGATAAAAGTCTACAGAAATGTCTTTGAATCCACCTTAAATACTTTGAAATGGGAAGTATTTATACAAAAAATATTACAAAATATCTCATAACAGTTTGAGATTTAATTAAGGAAATAAAAATATCTTCAAGCATGAAGATAGAGACAGATGGAAAACTGCATCATGCTGTCCCTCTTATTGTGGTAGTGCTGGTTGTTGTAGTTGAATTTGAGCCCTTTTAAGCTAGCTGATACTTGTACGTTGGAATCATCTTTGTCTTTAATCTTTTATTGATACTCTTTAAGCTGCTACTCTTTGACCTTGTTCACTTGTTTTCTCTGGTTGCCATTCAGATTTACTGTGGTGACCTATAGTGAATCTGTCATTTTTCCCACCACTCATCCTCAGGTAACTTTACTTTGAGCATTATTCTATAGATCTTGTCTGCCTCTGTGTATTTGACAAAATTAGGCTTGGTGACAAACAAATGTTTCACCTCATGCTCTAGGAAAAACAAATTCTCTAAAGTATCATACAATACTTTCCCTATTGGAAAGGCTTTGATACTTGAAGTGCTTGCCTACTCCTTGGCCAACTTCCTTAATCTGTCAGTGTAGTCTCATTGAGTCATAGGTTTGTCATGGATGACCATAGGACTTGGAAGGCCTTTATCCCTCAAAATTTGAAACTTTGCCATGAATCTATCGACGCCCACCTGCATGTTATGACATTTTTCCTCTAGGTTTACCATAAGGTTTCTTTTGGAAAGAACCTTTTTGACTTCTATGATGGCTTCAATTCTATCCTCCACACCAAGCTCATTAAGCTCATGTCTGTTCTTGCTATTCAAAAAGTGGATGAATCGATTGGCATCCTCAGGTTGATCTCCCAAATCTTCCCTTACTTTCTTAATAGCCTCGATGGCCACTTTCACCAGTTCTGTTTTCTCAAATATTACTTGAATTTATGGCCAAATATCATTGACAGAGTCAATGATATTGGCCCAGAGCGTCTCTTTGGTCTGTCCTAGTGGCTTTTGTAGAGTTAAATCTTTTTCTAGGACCTTAATCTTCTCACCCATCCTTAGGGCTTTCTGTGTTTCTTCTCTCTGCTCAATCTGGGTAAGCTTGCAGTCAGTTTCTAAGCTTGCCACTTTCTCCTTAAGCCTTTTAAGTTATGTTGCCTAGATGGACATTTCCTCCATGGCTTTCACTAGCTCTGTTGTCTTTTCTGTTGAAGTAACTACTGTTGTAGATTTAGTTGTGACTAGCAGTGCTGTGGCAAGTGGAGCTGTTGGTGCCAATGCTACTACCAAGGTTGAAGGAACTGCAATGGAAATAGTAGGAATGGCAACCCTAGAAGTGGTGGCCAATTCACTTTGTTTGGACTGAATTAATGTGTCCAATTCTTTCTTTTTTTCTTTTAACTGGTCATTTAGCTTTAGGACCAAGTTTATAAGCTCTTCTTGTCCCTTTTGTTTCTCTAGGACTTCTGCTGTCTGTGGGTGATGTAGTGGTGGAATCTTAAGTTGCTTCTTTAAGGCAACTATGTCATCATTTTTCTTCTTGATCAATCTTTCAGTGGCCTTCACATCTTTGGGATCATGTCCCAATGCAATGATTAAGTCCTCTAAGGACTTGATTCTGGTGTCTTTTGCCTGTGAAGAGGCCTTTTCCAATTGGAATTTAGCTGATATGTTATTTAGGGAATTTTGCAGTTGGTGAGTTGCAATGGCTTTCCCTGTCAAGGTGGAGTAAATCATCTCCCCTGTTTGCTTGTGCAGCTCAATCTGGTTAATAGGATGTATGTCCTTTACCAACACTTCGAAATCTATCTTTTTAAAGTCAACTGCTGTTTTTGGTTGCTGAGTGGTAGGTTTCACAAATGTCATCTGCATTTTGCCTTATTTAACATCATAGGCTGACATAAGCCTTGTCTGGTTTGTAGGTTCCATCTTTAGGTACTGTGCATAAGTTTGGGCTTTTAGCCTTTCATTCCTAGCCTTTATATCCTTGTACCTTTCTCTGATGTCTTGGTCCCTGTCAGCTGGCATCCTAAATGAGGACACTTCAACACTCTGGTGCCTTTCCAACATCTGAGTATGTGATGTGGAAGGTTCTAGTGTGCCCCCAGAAGGAGTGGCAGGCCTGCTTCTTTCTCTTTCTATGCTGGTGGCCCCAACTATCTCTTCTGCGAATTCCTGTTCTGAAACAAGATTTAACCTCTGCCTACCAGGCTGGTCTCTGCATATGTCTGTGAGGTTCCTTGCCTGATGTAGTGGCCTCTTCCCTATTTCTTTTGAGGCTTTTCTCCTCATTTAGATGAATTTGCAAGGTAGGGGGAGTACTCATGATGGGCTATGTTTGATTTAATTCCTCTGATAGGCATGGCTATTCTGACTCTTCTTGCACCTGGGATTCTTCTTCTATATGTGATTCACTTTGTGCTTGAGATTCTTCCTGTGCCTGTGATTCTTCTTAGATTTGAGACTCTCCTGGCACCTGTAGGAAAGAACCTTCATCAAGCCTTTTCTCTAGATCCATTAGAGCATTTTCAATTGCTACTTCAGTGCTATCCCTGTCTACTAAAGTATTCCGCACCCATTCCAATTGATTTGCATATTTCTCTATTTCAGGGATTCGGTGGTGAATGTAGGGGGCCATCTTATTTTTCTGTCTGCTGTTACAGATGAAGTCACAGGGGTCGTATCTCCATATGAAGCTTTGTTTTAGTTTAAGTCTCTTAAGGATTTCTTCTGCTTCTCTTCCAACTTCTCTGTTATTACATACAAAGGGGCCTAGTTGATCTTTGATTCTGAGCTGGGACTTCTTTTTGGCCTTAACAAAATGCACCTCATCTGAGTTAATTATCTGCCTGTAGTACTCCAGAGAAAATAAACTCATTGGGAGGTATCTGGGTAGTTTATATGGCCAACTCACAGCCATCGATTCTAATTTCTGTGTGATTTTGGTACAAGTACCAATCTCCCACTTTGTGTTGTTTTGACAGTTGCAGGATCCTCCTGATATCTGAACTGATTCGTGGAGGAGGACTTCCTAGTAGCATGGTCACTACAGCGTATACAAAAATATCTATGAAGTCTGTATATGGATATGGGGAATCATATTTGTGGATCAAAGGAGTCCAAAAAATCACTGACCTAGGATGACCTTCAGTATCAAGCTTTTGGAGAGTGAAGGGGAACTTGTCAGCTTGGTAATATAAGAAAAGGGGGTACAAAACTGAGGAATACTTAAATACTCTCTCAGTATTCATTCTAAGGAATTGGTCATGCATCTTATCAGCTATGAACTTGGCATAATCATACATGACAAGAAGAGGCTATCTCGAAGAGAAAATGGACATGAAGGCTAAGATGGTTTCATCTATGTACTCATAGGTGGTATAACCTAAAACACAAGAGATCATTGCTACTATATCCTTACCAAATGGGGAAAATATGGTAGCCACATATGGGGGAGGGTCTTTTGGGATATGCTTTTCCTCCCTGATGAAGGTTTGGAACATCTCAGCCAATTTGGCAGTGGTGAGCTTGGGAAATCTGTGTAGTAGGTCTCCAATTGAAATAGGGGTTAAGTTCTACCCTGGTTGTAGTTGCAACATTTCATTGATTGACTCGGAGTGATGGTGAAAAGTATGGTTTGGTCAGGGGACATCACTTCTCTTTGACTGGGAATGTAGTTTTCATGGCAATAATGGACAATCTCTAGAAAGATGTGCACCTTAGGGAATTGGTACTTGGGCAAATTAGACTTCCCAAAGACCAATTTTATCAGCATGGTTTAGGTATTGGTCTCTGTATCGGCAATATAGCTTGATAGGGGACTCAAGGATAGAGGTGTCCTTGATTTGGAAATCTTTATCAGCAATGGGAAGGTGGTCCAAGTCTAGGTGAGGAGTGGAAAGTGGCCTGACATCCATGGCAATTGGAGCAACCATTCTTAGTTCTTGTGGATTTAAGAATCGGGACGGTAATTTTCAGTCTTTGAGGTAATGGTGGTTCAATTATAGGTGGGTTTTATGTTACTAAATTTCCCTTTAATTTCAATTAAGAAAACTTAGAGAATGGTTCGAAAATTGATAGGGTTTTCAATAGATTCTGGCTTAAATACTTGGAATTTGAAGTAATCTAGGTCTGAACCAGGTAACTGGCAATTCTGAATGGTTGAAAAGGCTTCAATCAGGCTAGAAGGCAATCTGGGAGCTTTTGGCGTCTTCAGAGTGCAATTGTACATGGGTTGATGGCTTTCAACATTCACAGATGCTTGCATGGAAGTTTTCAGTTGGAAAAAATGATAAAAACAATGATTTGTGGCTTTTTTGGATTTATGCGTGAAAAGTCAATTTGGCAGGTATAGGTGTACAATGACCGTTTGTCGCGTAGCGGAGTGAACAGTGGTAGTTTTGGCGTGTAGCGGGTTGGCGGTAAGTGGTTTACCTCGCACAGCTTTTGGGCGCTTAGTGGTACTGGGGGGAGGCTGCCTGATTCCACTCATTGAGCGCCACGTCATTTCGGGGGCCCAGCGGAAAACAACCCATTTCGGGAGGGTATTGTTCGGATTTTGGGCCCTTGGATGGGGAGGGGGGATATTGTGTGGTGGTCAGGCGCAGGAGTTGCATAGAAGGTAATGGAGGGGCCCGATGGGCATTTAAACGCAGTGGTTTTGATTTAATTCAGGATTAAGGTGAAGGTTAATGTATCGGACGAGATTTCATTGGTGGAGGGTTTGACTTTAATTAATCACAGATCAATTAATTATGTCATTTTTTGGGGTTCGGATAATATAAAGTTTATATTTCAAACTTCGGGGTAGGGATATTAGTATTAAAGGGGTTTAATAAATATATACGTGAAGCGGTTTATTTTTTGGGAATTAACATATACATAATATTAAAAGTTAATATGAAAATTGCGGGAGATAAATGAGAATGCATTTTCGCTAAGTATAATGTATTTCATTGTAATTGATTTGTTTTTCATATACATACATTATAACTTAGGCTTAACGTATTTTTGAGGGTTTTTGGAGAAAAGGGATTTACATGGAGGGTATTTGCTTTTCCTTAGGAAAATTGTGTTTTAACCTTAAGAAAAGGGAAATTTTTAGGGAAAATGAATGAACTGAAGGGGGGTAAATGTTTATGAGGGGATTTTAGTACTTAAGATCTATAAGTCATTGGGCCAAGGGTCCGGTCCCTCCAAAAGTTAGAGAAATGCTCTGAGCCCCTTTGACTTAAGATTTTGGGTACTTGAAACCTATTTTGGGAAATTAGTTAAGTAAAGGGTGAAATGAGTGAGGGAAAATTAATTAATTTGACTTTGTGAGCTTTATGCCAGTTCAATTTCTCATTCATACTTAGATCTTTCATGATGAGGGTAATAAATATACTTTTGTCTAACAATCATCACAATTCTGCAACCTTTCTTCTACTTACCTCCCTACTCATCCTACCATTTTTACTTCTCTTTATTAGGGTGCATTTGAGCTAGCAAACCCTTATCAAACAATTTTTATTTTCTTTACAATGGTAATCTAATTAAATCTAACCTTATTACATCCAAGGGCTCAGATTAAATAGTTAAGCTCCTTTTTTTTACTCTACCTATCTACTTATCTGCCAAGATTACACTATTTGGTCAAATTTTTATTCTCTAACTATAAACATGAAATTGAAAACATGAAATAGCCAAGTTTAAACATTTTGACTATCATGGATTGTGGCATAGATTACAAACTGCAAACAATCATTTATTCTGCATAAAAAGTAAATATAGTGGCATTTCGACTAGCAAACTTTCATGGTCTTTTCTTTACTTGGGGTTCATATTTTCATCTTTTTTAACCTTTTTATTCTTTTTGTCCTTTGATTTTTGTTTTAGGACATACCCTCTTTACATTTTTTAATTTTTTGAATATGGAAAACATTCGCAGAAAGCAAAGGTATGTACATATTACAGGTTTAATCGCATCCGTTAAAAAATTATGACTCCTATTAGTATATGAACCTAACAATCCTGACATAATATTTTTTGTAAATTAGTTATAAATACTTCAATCATTGAAGTAGTATAGGTTGGGATTTGTACGAAGAAACACTATTGTATATCTTTTGTTGAAGCATCAACTGAATTTCCAAAGTAATACATAAGCTCTTTCTCAGGATTCGTATGTCAAATTGGTGGTGAAGTACATCTATCTGTTATATGTGTTTATATCTCTCCGTTTATAGCATATAATTGTTTTCTAAAATCTGAATTATTCAATAGATAAATAAAGGGCATAATTTGTTTAAATCTACACTTTACACCTGGCTACGAATAATTTCTATGTTTTCTTCTATTCTTTGAATATAGAATTCAGGTAACAATGCTCTATATTTTAAAGTGAACCTTATTATGTTATTCTTCTCCATTTCACAGGCTTTAAAGGATCCAGTCGGTTTGGCTACCTTTCCTTGTAAAACATAACTGTAGATACTATAGTTAATATGCATTTTCTGTATCAGATTCCATAGCCCAATGGAAATCTAAGTTATCAACCAACCACTCAAAAACAAATCAAACCCCAAACTTCATAACTAGCCTAATATTCAATCAAAAAAAGTTGAATCTTAGAGAGAGAGCCCTCTCTGAAGCTGGCAAGGCTAGATCCCAACTTCCAAAGTTGGTTTGTGGTTATGTTGGTGATTTTATTTTGCAACCTCAGAAAATTACTGAGTGCTAACAATTGACACAATAAAGTTTTCAAGCAAACAATTGTAAAGAGATTTATAAATTGCAACATAGATGGTGTGGGGCCTATCACATGCCTTTAACAATAATTACAAAAATAAAGCAAAAAAGGAAAAAGTGTATGAAACCAAGAGGCGCGAATGAATTGCTAAACCTAGAAGCTTTTTTAGATGACATCATTATGCTTAGTGATATGGCATTTGCATGTATACCAACTGTAAATGCGTGGGTCCAACATAAGTTGCCTTGTCTCATTCCCTCCATTGTGATCCCTACCTTTCTCCCTAGGCTCCTCCAACTCAACTCATTCAACATCCCTTTTGCTTTGGTCACTTTGGATTGGATATTTACATGATCCCCATCATACAAATAAGAATAATTATGTAATAATACCGAAGTCATAAGCAATGTATAACTTGCCAAAGTTGGAAATTTGAGTCGCCTCCTTACCTTGATATAAGCTGGAAGGAAAATCTAGTAGTTATTTGTCCCTTCAAGACATATAAATATAACATAAAATCTAACTCATGACACTTGAAAGTGAGAGTTGTCGAATGGCTTGCCTCAACATTAACTACTGGTCAGGTACGAAAGAGTGGTTTTCCCCAAAGAGGTCAAGGTTTTATTTCAATGGTTTCATCGTATTATTCATATCGATATTTTTTATTTTATTTATTTATTTATTTTTTTTGGGTCTTGCATGGGCAACATTGAGGCTTTGCTAGTTCCAACCCACCTAGAAATCCTAGCAAAGCAACCAAGCAATTAATGCTTAACCATTACATGCCAAGCCAAAGAGCTACTATCTAATAGCCTTAACAACCAATGATCCAATTGCTCCAGTAGCATAAGTCGTTGATCCAACCATTGATCCAAATTGAATCGATCCTTTTGGTTATGTAGTCAAAGTAAACATTATCTTCTCGATATGGACATCTACCACTAGAATGGAACTTGTTTAGATGTTATGAATGAATATTTAGTTTGTTAAAGGCACATTGCATTCGAACAAACCACTGTTTTTTTCGATGGGTTGTGAAGATCACTGAGGTTTTATCTTTGCATATTAACATATTTATAAGATGCGAAGGTTGGGATAATGGAATATGAGAGGATACATATTGATGAAAATTCAACATTGTTTGTTATCTACTTGAGATTGAAGATATTCATTTAAATGAATTTTATATTGGTTTAATTTTTAAACATCGTAGAGGCTTAACACAAGTTTCACTTGTTAAATTAGTAAGTAAATATTATTAGCATTGCTTGTTATATGTCATGGAAGCATGTGTGAGATGTAGGGAGCTTAATGGTGTATGCAAAAATGGTGGATTATTAAGAGGATCTCACCTCTGAATTTGAAATCTTCTCAAATAGCCTTGTCAAAGTTCTCATTGTTCAAAGAGTGTGGCCTCATGGGTCTAGTTAGGGGGCTAATGATGTGGATTGTAAAGGGGCCAACTTGGTAGAGATCATTGGTGAAGAAAGGAACTTTAGTACTATCATCATTTATAGTATTGATAATGGTCATCATATTGACTTTAATGAAGAAGATAACATAGATAAGGGGGATCTAGAGAGTTTCAATATCATTTGGTTGTCTCTTCTCCTTATGACTTCTCTTCAAAGGTGCTTTTTGTAGTTTATGAAGTGGGTAGTTGTTTTCCGACACAACATGGTAAGACATGAGAAGATCCAATTATAGGTGGTTTGGCCCCATTGGGAGAAGGGAGTGCATATCCCTTGTGCAAAGGTTTTTTTTGAGCCAATGGTTGTGGTTCCATTGGTGATGGAGGGGAAGAGATGTCTTTCTAAAGCCAAGGGTGTGGTTGGTGATAAAGGCGATGTAGTGGGGATGAGTATGAAAATATTTAAGTGTTGTGTTCACAAAATAGCTTCCTTGATGCATCTTATTTTGGGGGAGTACATTCACATGCGTTAGCTAGTAGGGATGGCTTCAAAAGTAGTCATGGGTCATTTTAGTGACTTGATCTTGAAATAGCGGCATGTAAATTTATGGGAATCGAAGCTTGTGTATAATCCTTTGTATCCTTTGTTGGCTTGAAACTTGATGACATTCATTCTCGAAGAAGAAGGTGATGTGATTAAAGCAATGGGAAAATAATGATAATGGGACTCAACATCACTCCTACTAAAACATGGTCCCCTTTCTTCAATACTAGGTTAGAGAAGTATTTTATCAACCTAATATGTTAAAATCCATGGTTTGCCTATAGATTTTTGGTATTTTGGAAGTGTTCAAGGATATTGGCAACTCAATCAATACATTCATGGACATCAATATGATTTTTCCAAGAACTAGCACGATGACTGTTGGAAAAAATATAGTTGGTTGAACCTTTAGGAATGCTTAGTAGAAGATATGGTCATTCAAATAGATATTATTATACATTCTCAACCTTTGGATTATTGGGGTATATCCTTTAGGTGTGTCCAATGCAATTCGCTTGGTCATCTAATTGTTGAATGTGTGATTCCTTTCACTTGGTAGATTTGGGTAGAAAAAGGTTCTTAGGCAAGCTAAAAGGGCATTGTCAAATCCATTGTGTGCATTGAAGGAAGCTTCAATGGATACAAAGGGAATTGTGGACAAAGAAAATTGGGCTATCTATAATCATGTATCTCTTTCATCCAATAAAGATGATTTAGTATCCAAGGAAAATGGCCAGTCGATGGAGGAGGCATAAAGATGCAAAAAAAATGTTTGAAAATATTGTCCAAAATATTGAGAGTAATGTAATGATCATGGGTGAGAAATGTTCTCTATGGTCAAGGTTTATTATCCCAACACCTTGAATACTAGAAAAAATAAAGGTTCATTTTCCTTCGGGGGGAAGAAGGTGTGGATGTTGTTGGAGTGGACCTGCCTCCTTTGAATCCTTGCATTTTGATTAAGGATGTAATTGATGTTTCTATTATGTTTGTTGAGAGTGGTAAGGCTTCAAGTTGTTTTGTTAGATATTTCTTAATGCCTCAACAACTAGGCATGTCTTTTGTGCCATTGGAGATGTTGAGTGATTTGGGGTCCAATGTTCTTCCAAGCACCATGGCCTCTAAAAGGGGTTGTGAACTCGCTATTTTTAGCACTAAGGAAACTTAAAAAAGGAAGCATTAGTGGGTAAACAATGTTTGATTGATGGGGTAATTAGATCATTGTAAACCCTAGGGAAGGGTATCTCACGATGATTATGTATATAACTATTCGAGGTTTGTCCCAATCATAAATAAAATGTCTCTAAATAGGTTGGTGGAGAAGCATATTATTGATATTTTTTTATTCAAAATACCGTGGGTGTTGGTTATGTGGTGATAGGTGAACTCTCTGAATTGTTTGGGGAATGGGAGTTCATGTCTATGATTCATATGGCCAATTTATGGATTTGGTTAATATGTAGGAAGAGGATATTTATCAAATACATTAATTATGTTTCTTTTGCATGTGGTCTTGGGATGGAGATAAAGGTTCAAGAGACTAGTAAGGTATTTACTATGCTTAATATTTATGGCTTGTATTATGATCATGTAGATTCTTGGACAATTTATTCACAAAAGTTACAAGTGTACATGATTATGGGGGAAAATTAAATTATCTTTAGGTAGCTTATACATTTGGGGGGATAATTCCATCATCGATGTTCTCTTGGATTATTTTTAGCTAGAAGCTTGAAGAATTAAGCTTGTACAATATTGAGCCAATCACATTGCAAGCAACATGGAGGAATATGTGGGTTCAGAGAGACAATATTGCAAAAAACCTTGATCATTTTATTGTTAATGATAGGTTTGCTGAGGATGATCATAGAGTGAGGCAATTGACTAATTTGGTGGATGATTTAGATCATATGGTTATTCAATTTTAAATTCCAAATACTAGTGATAGGCCAAGCAACCCATTTAAATTTAAGTCATATTGGTTTTAATTAGAGGATTATGTTTTAAAGGTTAAGGAAGGATGGAACCATGTCACATGAATCTACCACCATTCATTCTTGTAGGAATCTTAAGGATATCAAGCAATATTATCATACTAGGCCCATCAGAAAAGGGTGAAAGATGATCAAATTTTGGCAAAGGTGGAGGCCAAATTGGAGTCCTTATATTCTATTGATGAAGGGGGTACCTTGGATGAAGCATTCAAATAGGGAGTTAAATCTTTAGAACTTAAGAAAAGGAAGATACTTGATGAAAATAGGTTGTTTGGAGGCTTAGAAGTTAGGAAATTTGGCTAGAATAGGGTGATAACAATACTAAGTTTTTTCAATAATTTGCAAACCATCACAAGAATATAAATACCATATAGTAAATGCCTAATTGGTATGGTACAATGGTTTCCTCTATCAAGGATATCACTCAAATAGGTGTTCATCACTTCAAATACATTTATTAGAAAAAGGATAGAGTAATTATTACAGAAGTTGTTCATATGACAAGATTCCTTTTCAACTTTGCTAATAGTGAGGCAAATCAAATGCTACTAGAAGAGGTTTCCAAGGTTGAGCTATAGGTTGTATGCAAAAGTTGCAAACGGATGAAAATCCTACCCTAGATGGTTGGCCAATATAATTATTCAATGGTTTTTATGATAACATGAAGGAGGATATACTAAAGGCAGTATATGATTCAAGGGTATTAGGTTATATGTTGGAAACTTTTAATTCCAGTTATATTGCTTTGATCCTTTAGGTGGATGTTCTTGTTTCCTTTGACTAGTATAAACCCATATTTTTGTGCAAAGGTATCTATAAGATAAATTCCAAGGTGATTGCTATGATGATTAAAAGGATTCTATTGGGGCTAATTTTGGTAAGCTATTTGGTTTTTTGTCTAGCAAACAAATTCATGAAGCTATCAACGTAGTGCAAGAGATACTACACATTATTATAACAAAAAAAAACACCTATTGTAATCAAGATTGATCCATATAAAGTTTATGCCCATGTTAGCTTGTTATATTTCAAGTTGATGTTAATTCAATCAGGGTTTAATGTTAAATTTGTGAATTGGGTTATGTGATATGTAAGTTGTCGGTCAATTTAATTGCTTAAATATTTAACACCAAATTTTCAGCTGGGAATTTGTAAACTTAGATATGCTACACCATATGTGAAAATTTCAACTCATTAATAGTCTTACTAACCTATTGTTATGGAAGGAAAATGTCATGTAAAATAATGTAGAAAATCCTGTAGATTCACAAGTTCATACAATTTACTAAAGCACAAGACAAGAATCTATTTCTAGTTTCAACCAACAGAAGCCAATAAATCGATGAAAACAATATGAACAAGAAGAAGATAAATCAATGGCACATAACACAATATGTATATGGGGAAAGCCATTACTCAAAACCCTATTATCTGTATTACATATATCATAAATATGAGTGAAGATACAAAGCTTGTTCTCAATAGAACAATTCTGCACAAGTATGCTCAACTATCTCAACTCACAAGCTAGCTCTTGGCCAACACTTAGCCAATTCTGTAGGTCTCCAAGCTCCTAAACTTTTGCGCAATTCCTAGGATGAATAACACACATTTAAAAGGAATTTATGCTTCCAAAACTGTGCAATCCAAACATATGATCAATCTCTGATGCATGCATGATATTTACACTCCAGTAAATAATATCACTGATAGCACATTGTCCCTACACTCGTCTCAACTGGGTCTTTCTCTGAATTGACATGCATGAGTTTCTCATGAGGGAATCTTTAATTAACAACTGTTGCACTAGTGGATGCATTAGTGCAGTAACTGACTGTTAGTCCTCTACTGGTTCCAAAAACAATTTAGAACTAATTTAACTGAACTTAACTCAGTAAATTAAGTGATCTAATTTCCAACTTAATTTAAACTCATACTGGACCCCTAAAACTTAAGGAGAACATATACATGACTACAGAAAGACTTCCAACTCGAAATTCCTAAGCTAATTAAGTTAATTAAACTTAATTAACTATTTAC
>APFE031142994.1:0-23390 GCA_000404065.3 Pinus taeda | reverse complement strand
TTACTGGCCCTTTCGGCAACAGTCCACGGAGCGTGGACTAAGGTCTCACCCGAAGTAGTATGGGAGGGTGCTAGAACCAGGTTTCCGCACCCTGGGGATGTCTGATCAGTTCGATTGGTCTGCGGTTTGTCCCTGCGCATAGGTTGCTTCACGCACTTTCTCGTTCCTCACAGCCTCATATACTGCCTTTGTGTAGCCCTACCAAGGGGCTGTGTGCCATGCTCTGTGTTATTACCCAAGACCTTGCTTATATTCCAATATTAGTTAATTATCTTTGCCTACTTGAGTGCTTTAAGTTATACTTAACAACATAGAACCTTTATACAGGTGCACACAATAAATAAACAATATATTTGCAAATTATATCAATCATGCATTAACCCAAGAACAGATACACAAAATTATAGCAAAACTTCTCTTTATTGATTCTTTCCATGGTTATAGACTCGACTTGCCCTGTGCACTCAACTGTAGGGGTCCGCGCGCTCAGCTGCAGACTACTAGGCCTCTTCGCACACAGCTGTAGAGCCTTCTCCTACTCTACGACCCACAAACATACTCGACACTTTAACTCAACCCTTTAGACTTCTCATGCCCATCTAACACCTTTTTACACTTACAACCTTGCTCTATTTATACAATCCCATGGTTCACGGACAATGGGTAGGTCTATCTAGCGAACGTTACATTAGAAAATTAGGGCGGACAACCCTTTGAATCTATCATACTTTCACGCCCCACGCCCGCAATTCGCGGAGCTTTTACAACAAGTTTTGGTCAAAACTTGGGTTTTGAGCCCCAAAACATGCCTTGGGGGGATTCCATGCCCAACAGGCCCCCAACAAAAACATCGTGACTCGCCCTCGAATCACTCTGTCGACACGGAGTCCCTCCAACTGTTCTTGAATTGTGGCAAGGTCAGCAGCACACTGAGCTGCTGCTTGCTAGATTTGCAGCATTCATTGTTCCGAGACCTTTGTGTCAGGAGTGCTTCTCTACATCAGTACGTGCATCCCTTGCATGTGTGTGAGCTTGCCTTCGATTTCTGCTGTGATAGTGAAGGCCTCATTGATCCAAGGCTGAACGCGCGCCTTCAGGTCTGCTTCCTTATGTCGTGCTGCGTCGACTTGCTCCTTCAGGGCTTTAGCCTATTGCATCCGCGCAAACCTCTGAGTGAGGACCACCATCTGTGCAGTTCCTCAGTGCAAACGGTGGATGTTGGGGTCCTCCTGCAGATTTGAGAGGGCCTCAAGTGATTCTTCCAACATACTGGTGTAGTCTCACACTGCACCTCTAATTTCCTCCAATCCCGCTGTGATAGCGCTAGCGCACTGTTCTTTGATTTTCAGGGGGGTGGATGGCTGCACCTTTAACTGCAGCTAGGTGATTCGAAGATTTAGCTCCAGTTGAACCTTTGTCATTTCTTCCCTTGCCTCGCGGACCCCTGCTGCTAACTTGTGGATCCGCATCTCTACTGGTATGTCTGCTGGGATGGCCAGCTCTAGGACTCTTTGGCAAGTGTTGTACATCACTTGTACTAGCTGTTGATTCTGCGGCACCACTTCGTCGTGATGCAAGATTAGTTGTTCCATATTTATTTTCTGCTCACTGAGGACTTGGAGCACGTGGCTCTCCCTAGCTTGCAGCTCTGTAGTTATTCCACCCTGCATCACATGTAAGGTCTCACACGGGAGTGCAACTATATTGATACCGAGACCTTTCAGCGTGCTAACCAAAGGCCTGTCAGCCTCATTTCTTGTAACTAGTGCCCCTTCTGGCAACACTATGGTATTTTTCATCTGCACGTGTAACATCTGCTCTGTTGCTGTTGAGCCAATGACGAGACTGGTCGAAAGGGTACCAACCTGAGGAGGGCACACCTGTAATTCCTGCAACTGCGCTTTGAGGGCCCCCAACACAATCTGGTTCTCCTGCATGAAATCTTGGAGAGCCTCAGAGGTGACATCGCACACTGTCTCGTCGATGTCATGCAGATCACCCTCGGTTAGGGTGATCGGGTCAATAGACAATTTCTATGCCTTGAAGTTCTTACACGACCCTGCTCGCTCTATTGGGTGCTAACACTTCAGCTGTGTTGATGCGATTTGTGGGTTCGCACCTCCCTCTTATGTCTTTGATTCCTCCGCTTCCTACCCCTGTGTCGTGTGGCCCTCTTCTGCCTTTGTGACTGCCTCCTGTGCCACTGCTGCTGCTGCGGCCTTTTCCTGCTCAGCTACTTTTTGTGCCACGTCCCGCACTGCCCGTACTTTTGCTGCCGCTACTTCCTTCCTCTGCTTTTTGGCCAACTGTGCGATGCACAACTTGGCCTCGTCTTTCCTTCTTTGCTCCACCGAATTCTCGATCTCTGTGATGTCTGGGGTGTGCCACTCCGGCGGCCCTGCCTCCAGTACATTGGAAATTACGTGATCTGTGGCTACGAAGGGTAGCTTTGTCCACTATTTATTCGGGTCCTTGTGCGCTCTTATATAAATGTTATGCATGTCCACTTTGAATTTTGCAAAACTTTGCAGACTGTTGTAAATAGTGGGTGACAACCACGACTTACGGTTGATCCCCATTATGAGGTTCATCTCCATGAACACCTAGAATATTTTATTGTTGTGGATCCTATTAGCATCCTTTGTGGCCCAAAGCGAAGTGTACTTTGCGGCCTCTGATAAATCCTTGTCAATTATGGGGAATTGACTATCCTCCGACAATTCCCTAGCCACAAGCACTATGGATAGCAGAAGCCATTCATAGTGGAATGTTTTTCCCTGTTCCTGAGCTTTGCGACAATTTTCTAAAAACTCCTTGCAGAGGAACTCGGAACAGTTAAACTGGACCCCCTCCGCACACTGCTCAACCAGTGCTACCATCGGCGTGGGTACTTCGTCCGCGCATCACTTGCGCATAACCTTTCCTATGAGGATTTGGGTCACCACGCATACTGCTTTCTCCTTGATGCTGGAGATGGCATAGCCCCTCTTCTTCTTTTCTAGCTTGTACTTTTTCTTCATGGCCTCCGCGATGGCCAAGTCACTGCCCTTCCCTTCCGAGATGTCTGTGGGATCCTCTCCTTTGCATGGAAGCTAGGAAGACGCGGTGAATCAAGTCTGCCGTGATGGGGATGGGCTCTTGCAGCCACAAACACCAATCATGCACCAGGTAGAGCAGCTGCCTGATGAAAAAAATGGTTATTTGGGCGCGGTGGAAATGCGACACCCACAGCAGATTCAGTAGCCCAACCTTTTCCACTCCGCGCAACCACTTTCGTGGCTCTAGCTCTGTAACCCCTGCCGCGGTGTTCTTCTCGGGCTTCATAAGGTTCCCGGCCTCAAGGTGAGGGAACTTCTCGTGGTCAGCGAGGTCCCAATCTTCGAATTTCAAGCTCGGTACGCATCCCAGGTGCATGCCCTCAAACATAAGGTTGTCGGGAGGAGCAGGGTCTGGAGTGAGCTCTTGGTCTCATCCAGGTCCTTGGGCACTTTAACCTTCCCTTTTCGTGGGGGGGACATAGGCGGGCAAATTTGTCGCGGGGTGCGTAGGATGAGTGTCCTCCTCCATGCCTTCATCCTCATCCTCAACGATGATAAGATCCTCCAGATCTTCTTCTTCTTCATCCATCTCTATGGTGACGGCTTCCCCCTTCTCCATTGAAAACTTGGTGTGCAATGGGTTCTGTGGGGTCACACGTATGGGAACCATTGCTTGTTTGTCCTTCTTGGGTCTTGGCGTGCGCAGTGATTTCGGGATTTTTGCCACAATCCCGGCACCTTTCGGAGCATCTCTGATAGTCATGGCTAGCGCAGCCCCCTCGGCTATTATTTCTGTTATCTCCATAACATCCTTAGCTATTTCCATTGTATCTGTGCAAAAATCTATCACTCACAATCTCAGGGGCTCAATCAACGTTTGGCACTCAAAACTCAGGGCTTTTCTCAATAGCTCAATTCACAAATGACTAAGTGTTGTTTGCTGGGCAACCCTTTGTAATTTATAGCGCTTTTTGAATTTGAATTTGACCGTTCCCCCCAAATCTGGTTCATTAATGCCCCCTTGGCGGCATATTTTCCCAAATCTTGCCCATAAATCGCGTCTTAAATACATGTTGCCCTCTCCATTTAGCATTAAGTTGAGCATCCCATCGTGAATAGTGACTTCAACGGTCACTTTTTGGTCAACCTGTGAGGTAGCGCAGCTCCCCATGCGCGGTTGTGGACCTTATGACTCTTTACTTCTGCGCACAGCTCCAACATCGCATAGCTCCCGGGCAGAATTGTTTATAATCCCATGCTCCCTTTCAACTGATTGGAGGGCTAAGACTGTTCCTCCCTCGGCTAGTCAGGTGGCTACGACACTTGTGTGCGGTTCCCTTTGGTCATCCAACATTCTTCCTAGGAAATACCTACCTTTTACCATTACTGGCGGCATCACACACCTTATCATCTGCAGCGCATCACCTTGGTTAATTCTCTTAGTCATATGGGGTCCAAGCCAAGGCATCACACTGATCAATTCGCAGCAATAGGTCTTAAACCTATCATCACGATCGTCCACATCCGGCTTTTCCACCCTGGTCTTTTTGCCGAGAAAATCTTCCTTTATATCATTCTTTATCTTCTTGACTTCCGTATTCGCGAGAGCATTTTTCTTCCTTAATCGCACCCTTTCTTTTTCAAGTTCTTGGAGCCTAAAATTTCCTTGTTGGATTTCTACTTCCAAGG
This sequence comes from Pinus taeda, assembly GCA_000404065.3. Taxonomy (NCBI): domain Eukaryota; kingdom Viridiplantae; phylum Streptophyta; class Pinopsida; order Pinales; family Pinaceae; genus Pinus; species Pinus taeda. The sequence goes on along the minus strand of APFE031142994.1, from coordinate 18,663 downwards.
TTCCACGAACCGTCGTAGCTATTGGTGCGATCATGCGTGGTCTAAGTTCTCCAAGTATTATAGGGCTTACTTTAGTTGCTTCATATTCTAGCCTTGGCAGTGCCTACGCAGTCAGGGTTTTGCACATGGTCCTATATGCCTAGAGAACCGCTGGTACGTGTAGGTCCCAGTGAGCCCGCTTCACATGGTGGACTGTGTTCAGTGCTTCGCGTACTTTGTCAAAAGCTTTTGTGTGAATATGTTTCTACATGCTTGGTCTTACCATACTTCTTGGTCCCAAACGGAGGGTTCAATCGCGCCATTGTTTTGCCCACACCTGCGTCTCGATGATGTCTCCTACCGCGAGTCCTGTGTGTATTCCTGAAAGTTTCATACCATATGCTTGTACCCACTTGGAAAGGTGGGTGTACGGGATGGTTCATCTGTCATACTTATCTTTCAATTGCACGTGAGGCTTCCCAAACCACATGAGAATCATCCTTATACATTCGCGCCAGTCCTAAAAACTTCTTTGGTGCGTACCCCACCATCTTGCAGGCGTAGCATGCAATACCCATTTTAGAGTGTCGAAAAACTGCTGTTATGATACTTCTCTTTCAAATTCGTTCAGGAAGTCATCCACCTCGCTTAACCTATCATACATAGGTAGGTCTCTTACCCCTATTGCTACGTAGTGCAGCAACATTGTCATTATGTTACAGTTGAGCGTGGTTACCTCGTGTAACCTGTTCTTCCATCGTTCTATCTCCTCACCATAATCTGATGTGCAGGAGCTTTCACACTCCCAAGAGATTCATCCATCTGCGATTGGATTTATCTAATCTTGCTCTCACGCGGTTATCTTGTAGATGCAGTCCAGATCGTCATCGCTATCGTTTTCGCGCACTGGTTCGGTGTAGCGTGATCCTTTTGCAGGGTCTTAAGGTACCACTATGCGCAGTGATTTTTTCTCAAATATCATCTTGCGCTTCTTTAGATTTATTACTCCATTCATGTCAGTGGCCCAATCTATTCCCAATAGCACGGGATAAGGATTGCTGTCATCCAAAATCTCTATCACTTCGAAATCTGCTATCGTGCTCGCTCCTTCGATGTCTACTGTGATTCCTTGCAATATCCCCATAGGTAGGATATTTTGCTGGTTCACCATTCACAGTTGGATAGGAGATCATTGCAGCGCAGGCCTACCCATATGCTCCCATGTCTGCTTTGCCAGGACATTTGCGTTTGATCCTAGGTCCAGAATCACTTGGTCCATCTCATATTCCCCGATCTACGCAGTCAATCTCATTTCCCTTCCTATTTGCGTCATGTGCTACCCGAGCTTTTGGACTACACATGGTTCTCCTTGTGCTGTCCCAGTGCATCTAGTTATGAGTTCTTGCAGCCCCTTTACAGGCTTGCTGTCACGCAACAACTTCATGCATGTCTCCAAAAATGTAGTGAGCATCGATGGGTCCATTTCCAGCTCTAGTCTGTCTTTACTTCCTGAAGTGGAGGGATCAGCAAAGCTCCTCTTATCTTCCATGAAGGTCTCCTTAGCACGCTCCAAATCAAATTCTGGTTCCTTTGTTGGAGCCTTGCGAACCCAGGTACTTTTTTTAGGCTGCTTACCTTTGTTATCCCCTGTCGTAATACCACTTCGGAGCACGATATTTACATTAGGGTCTTCCTCACGTGACTCAGACCTCATCATTTGTAGGCTCTGAGTCGGGGGAGGTTGGAGTGCTCCTTTATCGCGCAACCTCACTATTAGTGTTGGACAATCCTCTGTCTCATGATCAAACTGCGTACAATATAAGCATGATGGTCTCGTTGGATTTTTACAAGCGTGGGCATAATGCCCCAGTCCTTTGCAATTGTAACATATCAGCTGTCCGCGACCTCTTCCTGGCCCCATTCCATCTCGGCCTCGTCCACACCCCTGAAATCTAGTGCGCGCCATTCCTGCATTTTGATTAAGGGCTCGTCTTTCGGCCTGAAATCTGTAGGTAGGAGTCCAATCCATCATTAGTTTCTTAACTTCTACAGGTGTTCTCATCATGTCCTACTGACCCGTAGAAATTACAAAACAACTGCTGGGAATTCTGCGTATACTTTTGTAATAGATGGCAGTTATCTGTAGCATTCTTCCCCTCCTATTTGACAAATCATGCACCACAATGTAGGCATCACACTTGGTCCTACTTTTGCCTCTGGTCTCAATGGCATTGGTCCTCCTCCTGCGAGGTAATTCGTGAAAACCGGGTAGTGGTCCTTGTCATGCTCCTATCCCTTGCACTTTACACACCATACCTCATCACGCACGTCTGGACGAGCCGTCCTGTCTTTTTTCAAAATCTGCATATCAAGGCACAAGATTTTCAACTGCACATGAATTTGCTGGACTCCCAAGTTATGATCTTGTATTGGAGTCTCATGCAATCTCATCGCAACCTCCAAAGCCTCAGCCTGAGTGGTTAGCCTTTGTTGCGACAACGTGTTCTGTAGATGGGGTGTTAACGAGGCCACAAACCATTCATGGTGTTGCCCATCTATTAAGGTCATGTTTGCTTCATGAATTGTGCACTTCAATATTTGATCCAACTCCCACAGGGTTTTGCCTGGTAGCATTGAGATTTCCTTCAATCCAATGATTGACTGTGCCTTCGATTTTAGCTTGTTAAATTCTTTATTTAGCACAGTCTGGATATCCGCTATCCCTACATTTGGATTGTCATTGGAATGCTTAATGTACCAAGTCAGTGCGTGATCCGGCAAAGTGCTAACCAAAATTGCCTTCCTTATATTGTCATCCGTGACACCCTGTGCTTCCCATACAACTTTTATCACGAACCAAAACTTGTATGGATCTTCATTCCCTACTCCCTTGAACACTGGTAGCTTTATCGTGTTGGAAATACTGCTTCGCGGTGGTGGTGGAGGTAGTATGGGCGAAGTCGGGGGTGAAGATGGTGAAATTGGTGGTGGCATGGGTGGGGGTGGTATGCACGGAATTCTTTGCCTTATCAGATTGATCGCACTTCTTGGTGAAACCTTCGCAAGCTCTTCTTCGCCCCCTCGCGGAGGTGATATCAAGGGGCTAGTTTCTATTTCTGTGCTACCTTTGTTTCTGTAGATTCTCCCACTCTGCATAGCCCCAACCGTCAATTTATTCGCATAACCCACTTTTCACACAGTAGCATTTTAATCAGAGTGTTCAAAGATTTAACGTACTTACCTCACGGTCCCTTGAGGAAGTGTCATTCTGCCTCGCTATAGTTGACTAAAGTATTTGTCGCGAATTCAGTGATGAATCCTCCTATGATTTGATCCAGCTAGTGAATGACAGTGCGTGTGATCTTATATTCTGATGCTTCCAGTCTGCACACCAATTATGGAGTCCACACAATAGGTTTGTCGAGTTACACCTTCTGTGGCTATCTACTAGATTCACGATCCACTCGTACAACTCAGTAGGGAAGGATGCAAAGAAAATTTCATGGATCTCCATATACAAGTAGAAATTTAACCACTCTTCCTTTGATAGTCGCGGATTCCTGTTTTCCTGCACCGCGAACTCATGAATCTTTTTGTCCAACCACTCTTCAATTCCTTTCTTGGTCAGATTCCAGTGATACGACATTAGACATCTCTATGTAGATTCCGGTCCTGGCAACGGAACCATTTTTTGGCTTGTTGGGGCCTAACCTAGGTTTAGAGTTAATTAGCCAAACAAATCCCGATACTACTTGCCCTTTTAGAAACAGTGCATGGAGCGTGGACTTAGGTCTCACCTGAAGTAGTATGGGAGGGTGCTGGAACCAAGTTTTTGCACCCTGGAGATGTCTGATGAATTCGACTGGTCCGCGGTTTGTCCCTGTGTGTAGGTTGCTTCGCGCACTTTCCCATTCCTCATGGCCTAATATATTGCCTTCGTGCAGCCCTACCTAGGGGCTGTGCGTTGTGCTCTGCATTATTACCCAAAATCTTGCTTATATTACAATATTAGTGAATTATATTTGCCTACTTGAGTGCTTTAAGTTATACTTAACAACATAGAACATTCATATAGGTGCGCGTAATAAATAAACAATATATTTGCAAATTATATCAATCATGCATTAACCCAAGAACAAATACACAAAATTATAGCAAAACTTCTCTCTATTGATTCTTTCCATGGTTACAGACTCGATTCGCCCTACGCACTCAACTGTAGGGGTCCATGCACTTAGCTGCGGGCTACTAGGCCTCTGCACACACAACTGCAGAGCCTTCTCCTACTCTACGACCCACATACACACTCTACACTTTGACTCAACCCCTTAGACTTCTCATGCCCATCTAACACCTTTTTACACTTAGAGCCTTGCTCTATTTATACAATCCCATGGTCCGCGAACCATGGGTAGGTCTATCCAGCCGACATTACATTATAAAACTAGGGCGGACAACCCTGTGACTCTATCATACTTTCACACCCCGCGCCTGCAATTCGCGAAGCTTTTACAACAAGATTTGGTCAAAACTTGGGCTTTGAGCCCCAAAACATGCCTTGGGGGGATTCCATGCCCAACATCCTCTCAACAAGAAAGGGATTGTTAGCTACCTCGACCCTGTTTATGTGAAACTTGAATTTACATCTTGACAATGCCTTTGTCAAAATGTCAGCATGTTTCTCCTCCGTGGGAATGTAATCTAACAACATAATCCACCTCAATACACAATCTCTGAGATGATGATATCAGATATCAATATGTTTGGACCAAGCATGAAAAATTGGATTTTCAAAGAGTTTGATACAACTCTGATTATCGTAGTAAATCACAGTTGGATCCATCTGCTGACCAAACAAACCAACTAGGGTATTCCTCATCCAAATGGCCTCACATGCTGCCTGAATCACAACCATGTACTCTGCCTCTGTTGAACTTAGTGTAACCGATCTCTGTTTCCTGCTGTACCAAGAAACTTCCGATGACCCAATACTAAAGATCCCTTCGCATGTGCTCTTCCTATCGGATGGACTCCTTGCCCAATTTGCATCAATGAAGCCCTGAAGCTTCACTCCTTCTGTCCGTCTATATCATAATCCATACTGAGAAGTTCCCCTGAGGTACCTCAACACATGATTTGCCACCTTCCAATAAAACTTGGTAGGACTAACCATCGCTTGACTAAGCTGGTTAACTGCATAGCATATATCTAGTTGTGTGTTCACCAAGTACATGAGTGAACCCACAAGCTGATTATAAATAATAGCTTCCACTACTTCCCCTGCAGTAGCATCCTCCTTCCTCCAATTACATACTATAGGAGTCTCCATGGGTTTGTTGCTCTCCATGCGGAATCTCCTGAGAATCTCGTTGGCATACTTGCCCTGAGACACAAATAACTTTGCATCTCCCTGTCATACCTCCATGCCAAGAAAGTAATGCATGAGCCCCATGTCCTTCATCTCAAACTCTCTTGAAAGGTCATCCTTGCAAGAATTGATCAGATGATTATCACTTGTCAGTATGAGATCATCAACATAAAGTACAATGATCAACAATTTACCTTCCAGCACTATGTGCTACATATTCACATCTACTTCACTGTTCATGAAAGCCAACCCGGTGAAGTAGCTATCTATCTTGGTGTACCAAGCATGGGTGCTTGCTTTAGCACATAGAATGCTCTCTTGAACCATCACACATGTGACTCATGGTCAAACGTCTCAAAACCTTCAGGCTACTCTATGTACACCTCTTCCTCAATCATGCCATTAAGGAAGGCTATCTTCATATCCATTTGATATATCTTCCAACCCATCTGTGCTGATAGTGCCAATATATATTTGATCGACGAGTACCTTGCAACAGGAGCAAAGGCCTCATCACAATCAATCCTCTCTACCTGTGAAATTCCACAGGCCACAAATCTAGCCTTATGCTTCTTCATGTTATCACTCTGTAAATCCCTTTAGGTTGAGGAAAGGACCGCTTTGGGCTAGAAAAATTGGCCTTTCTAGCCAGAGGGGGCTCCCTCCACTAATGAAAACTAAATATTTGACTCTATAGCATACAGAGACCAGTTCTGGAAATGTTTGGATTTTGATAATAAAGGTGGTATAGGATTCTACAAAAAACCATTGACGGTAATAGTGATCTTCCTATTGTGACATGTTGATGTATTTCCAACCAACTTCATATATGGAGGCTTAATTAGTATAGTTTTGGAATGAACAACAAAATTGTAGTATAGAAAAGGTAAGAGTATTAAGACATTTATCAAAAGAGAAGAAATAATAATATTTGTCACTATAGCTCGGATCAATGACCATCAAGAAGAAAAGACAATACTTTTCAAGGCGTACATATTTCATTTGCAACTGAAATATACTCAGTTCAGTCAGGTAGGAGCATATAATATGAATTCAAGTATAATTGTCCCCTACACCTTTAAAACAGTATGAAGAAAACAGACAAGAGTATGACACATAAACTAAGAGAGAAAAACTTATTACAAAAACATTCATACCATAAGAATCTCCATAAATCGACTGGAACCCCTTCAACATTCAGGCATGTTCATTAAAACCAAATCACAAGCATAACTGCAATAAATCCTCTAACAAATGAGAAACCAACAACAACCTTATTTGTCTTCATTTATGAAAATATATAGTAGATACATGGATGAAAATAAGTTCAAGTTCACTGTGTCTATGATCCCACAGAGGATCGATTCACCCAAACATAAAACATAACACATCTTTTTGTCTTTTTGAAAGAAAAAACAACCTATTTAAATACAAATTATCTTAAAAAGGTCTTTGGATTGATCAACATGATTGAAATAGAAAAAAAAGCATAAAAGCTGCCTTTCTAACCGCTGAAAATCTTGCACAGTAGGTGCGCAATGCACAAAATTTCATCCTTCTATAACTGACACATGGCAAGCAGCTGGGGTGGTGAGTTGAAAACGATATGTACTCCACGCCAACATCTTCAAAACCTGACAGGTGGTCATCATACTGTGTACGTGAGATAGTCAGATCATGTGTTGCGTAGCGAGTGCGCAACGTCTGCGTAACAAAATTGCTGCAACTGTTCTTTGAATTCCTTTCTTGTCATGACACTATATGCTGATCATACAAACTTCAACATATTAACACATTAGAAAATTAAAACAAAACTTGAGAATAAGAAGAAAAGCCTGGTCATTTTCTTTTCCTCTTACTTGATATTTTACTACTAGAAGCCTTGATGATGGGAGTCTTGGACTTGGGATCTAGAGTAGTGAGGTCATGTTGCTTCACAGGTGGTGATAAATTAGGTGTGGCTTTGGATTTTGGATCAAATTTAGGAATTTTCATGAGCGGAGGTATTACAACAACTCCCTGATATCTCTTCAGCAATTTATGTGCCTCCTATAAATCTTGCCTCATAGTTCTCAGTTGTGCATTCAGGACCAAGTTTCTAACACGAATTTCTGCATTGTTTCTTAACTGGTTGTGACCACTTGACAAAATGATTACTCATGTCAAGAGCTTTGGATGCCTCTTTGACTTCATGGTCACAATTTTCAAGAATATGTTGAATGGAATTCTTATACTCCAGATTTTGTTGCCTGAATTGGTTGACCTGGTCTTTTCTTTCTTCTAACTCCTCCAGGCACCTTTGATACTCTTTCCATTGACTGAATGGGGTTCTACCAAGGGATTTAGCTATTTGTTTCATTTGTTGCACATACTTAAACTTTTATTTGAACACCCTGACTACTGGCTCACTGGGCCCCACTACAACATTCTTAGCTTGTTCAGCAAAGGCAACATGTTTTTTCTTCCCTTTGGCACTTGCTGAAGGTGACTCTGTCTTGTCTTCTGCTGGTTTGATGGCCTGTTTTATGTCTCTGTTATGCTTCTCTAGAAATATTATTCTCATATGGTTTTTAAACAATGCCTCTCTCATCTTTATTGTCTTGGGGTCCTCTTCTTTGTACTGCACAACACCTGTCTCAAGTGGTGCTATGTCATCCTCATAATCTGACTGCACCATTTCTGGACCCTTGACCTCATCCACTTTGTCATCCACTTGTACATTTGTTTGCTTGTCTTTAGATAATTCCACAATTGCTTGAGGGGCTGCCTCATCCTGGATTTTTTAGCTCTAGACCTTGTTCTTTGTCTCATCACAAACTCATCTTGGACTGTGTCTTCAATTTTGACCTTAAGTCTAGCTTGTTGAGTTGATGTCATGTGTTCTTCCATTCCTTTGTCTACCTTGTCATCCTCTATGCTTTGCAATTTATTTTTATTTCTCAACTTCCCTGCAAGTTTATTACCTGTATTAACACCTTCCTTTTCTATGGGTTTCATTTCTAGGACTGAATGAGTGCTATCCTTTTTTGGATTTTCTTGCTTGGGCTTTTCTTTATCTGTCTTGATTGATGGTGACCTAGTTTGTGGCAAGAGGTTAATAATTGCAAGAAAATAAGACCAAAGCATTTTCTTGCTTTCAATAACATGCTTAAATAAGATTTTGATCAAAGAGAAATGGAACATACTTGAAGCATGGTTATCCTTTTGAATTTGTACTTTGGTGGCCATTCTTTCTAAACTCTTAAGTAAGAAATAAGGGAGGTTCATGGGCTTGCTTTCAGTGAAATGCCATAGTAACCTGAGATGGTACTGGTATATTTTACTGAACCTAGCCTCGCAAGTGAAATATATTTGGATAACCTTCAGAAGATCTACATACTACTCTTGAAGATAAATGTTGGGGAAGGTTGAATCAAACTTGTCAAGATACTCTGGTTTCACAAACTGCTTGTAACCCAAACTATCTAACTCACCCCCTTGAACCATTTCTCCCCTATTGTTGGGATATTGGTTGCATCAACTATGAACTTATCAGTTAATATAATCTCCAGGTCTCCTAGTTTCACTCTGCTATCTTGAAAATTAAGAGAAAATAAGCTAGCTAGTTTGGCATTGTGACCTACTTTCTGAATCTTCTGGCAGAAAGGAATGCACCTTGTGTTCTCAAAATCCACTCTAATGATAGAGGATGAATTGAGCAGACTCACAGTACTAGGTTTAGTACAAACAAGGTCTCCTCCCTTTCTTCTAGTAGCAGGGGCCATCCTATCTCAACTCCTAGCTTATTGATTTTGACTTTTAGGTTATGGCTACGTGTGCAGACCCAAAGGAATGAAAATAGGTTCGAGTGACAACATAACTCTACTCAAGTAGTTGTAACAATAGGATGGTGACAACACAGTCTATGTGGTGGAATACAAGTAGGAGGCTTTGAGAATTTAAAAGATATTTAACATTAAATGTTTCAGGAAACATTCATCATCCAAATTTTAAGTTTAGAGAAATTATACAACACATTTAGAGGCAAGTCTGTGTTTTCAAACAAAACAGAGCATGCGCAACACACGTTTTTTAATAGGGACAAACACGCTTTTAACACAACTACCCAGAGAATTAACAGTGAGAATTTACAGGAAGGCTGACTGACTCCCTACCTCTCCAATCTTTGCATTCAATCTCTGTGTTGAAGACTAACTTGAGATGCAACTTTTTTCTGTGCAGGAAAAATGTCGCACCATGCTGAAACTGTTTTGTAACTTGTAAATCTCCCTATGACTCCTAAGATTCTCTTTGCTTTCTGAACTCCCCTGTGACCTTTTCTTTGGAATAAAAGCACTCATCTCATTCTCTGCATGAGGGATGAGTCCATCACTTGTGAGAAATCATACAGGAAATTTGCGGCCTTTACAATGATTTGAAATAATTCTGTTGATGTAACAAGATTGATGTGAAACCCACATTCCTTATGAAATTTCACATGCTTGAAAAAGTGTTGTTCAAATGTTGTAGGGTGGCGGAGGATTTAGATATGATAACTTTGGTAACTAAAGTCTGTTGGGGGTGAAAAGGATGATGGGTCAATCATGGTGGGTAATGATGTTTAGGAAAGGGTATAGTTTAAGCCTAGGGAAATGTTGTTAGATGAAAACAATGATAAGGGTTTAGGCCTAAAATAAATTGATAGGAGTAATGTAAACATTAGGGTATGAGGGGAAGGAATGAAATGATGGAAAAAAGGGATAGGTAGAAGGATTAATATAATGTTTAGCAAAGGTATAGGTCAAAACATTAATAATTAGGATCTTTTCGAGATCCTTTCCTCAATCGCTGACACTTCGACCATATTACCGACCTATCCTCACCTAATACCTAGACTCAACAAATTTGTACAAAACATTCCCAAACATTAGACACTTCTTCCCAATGATCGACCTTGATGACCAAAGTGATAACCTGATTAGCGACAACTCTTTTGAGCAGTGATAGGTCAAAACATGACAACAAACAAATTTATGATTTTCACCTTCTTCAAAACAACAAATAATTAACTCGAGGTACCTTTCGACTGAAAAACTAACCTACTATAACACTTCACACTACCATCTGCAGCTTTCTTTACCTTGTAAATCCAACAGGAGATCACCACTGACTTGTCCTCCGGTCTTGGGACCACATCCCAAACACTGTTATGAAATATGGAGTCATACTCCTCCACCATGCCATCAACCCAAACCGGCTACTACCCTGCTTCCTTAAAGGAAGATGGCTTTGTCACAACACATTCACCCATAAGAGCCATGTATCTAGTGTACCTCTTATGTGACCTCCTCTGCCTGTGCTGAGAAGTGGGTTCTCCCACATTCTCTTGTGTATCATCCATAAATTTGTCAGCCTCTTTGGTGCACTTCCTTCCCTCTTTGGAAGACTCTGCCTGAGTGGATGTCTCCAATCGAGAATCCTTTGCATGTGGCTTCGCCACATTAATATGAGGCTCCTCAACCTTAGGAGCTAAAAGCTCCTCATTCGCATGTACCTCAAGCTCCCTCTCAAGGGAAACTCGCATGTTCTTCTCCTCATTGAATCTGACATTCCTGCGAACCATTGTCATCTTGTTGGTCGACAAGTACACTCGATAGTTGTGAGGTGTATTAGTGTACCCCAAAAATATCCCCAACTCTATTGTAGGCTCAATATTCTTCTGTGCATCTTTGGTCACATGGAAATATACCAATGATCCAAAAATCCTGAAGTGACCAACATTTGGCCTCTTACGGGAATAAGCCTCCTTTGGTGTCTTCATCTCAAGTATTTGATGTGGGATACAGTTCTGAACATAAACTATTGTGTTGCATGCCTTAGCCCACAAGTGTAGTGGTAGGCTCCGATCATGCGACATTTCCCTTGCTATCCCTACTATTCTAATGTTCTTCCTCTTGGCCACCCCATTCTGCTGAGGGTTATGGGGTGCCATCAACTCCCGTTTAATCCCTTCTGATGCATATAAGTTCTCAAAATAATTTGATACATACTCACCATCGTTATCACCCTGTATAGCTTTAACCTTGTTGCTCAACTCTTTCTCCACCAATTCTTTAAACTCACAAAACTTTGTTAAAGTTTGATCCTTTTTCTGCATGAAAAATATCTAGCATTCACGAGAACAATCATCAACAAATATAACATAATACCTGTGTTTGGCTATGGATGATGTCGAGAATGGTCCACACACATCTGAATGGACTCGCTCTAGAATAGCCTCTGCTTGACTGTCTCTGTTGTGAAAGGAAGACTTGTTGTATTTTCCCAAAGTACACCCCTTGCATGTATCAACTTTCTCAAGCATACCTTTGGGAAGATCGGTAGAGATCTACTGTAATATCTTCAAAGCCCCATGATACAAGTGGTCCAATCGCTTGTGCCACAACTCGCCAACATCGTGACTCTACACCCTTTCTGCTTTTATGCTCAAAGCAACACACTCCTCTACCTCCATCTTATAAAGATTCTTCACCCAAATCCCTATCTTCTTTACCTTATCCATTGCTATGTGTCGAAGGAACACATTTCCTTTCGAGAAGATCACATCATAGCCTCTATCCTCAAGCATGGCAATAGATACCAAGTTCTTCTTCATCTCAGGCACATACATAATATTCTTCAAGGTGAATGGAGCCCCATGTTCCCTCTGAAAAGTAATCGTGCCAAATCCAGTAACACTATACTTCCTGTTGTCACCCATCTCAATATGCATATGGAGATCTTTCTCCTCCAGGTCACTCAATAACTCTTTGTCACCAGTCATGTGGAATGAAGCTCCACTATCTAAGTACCATACACTTCCCATGATTCATGACACCATGTGTGTAATGAGGGGAAAGTCCAATTTGAATTGAGAGGCCAAAGCCTCACCTGCTACTCGTCCTGAGGACTTCTTCTTGGACTTCTTGAGTGGACAATTTGTAGCAAAATGGCCCAGCTCATGACAATGAAAGCACTTAAATTTCGTCATGTGTTTCTTCTTACTTCCATGATAAAATTTTTATTTGGAATGGGAAGATCTCCCTTTCCCCTTCTTCGCCTTAATCTCTAAGGCACAATTCTCTTCATCATTAGTCTTTGATGAAGTGCCATCTCTATTGTTCCTCCTGATCTCCTCTTGGATCAAATCTAACCACAATCATTCCGAATCTAGATGCTTCTCCTGAACATTGATAAAGTCCTGATAACTATGCCAAATCTTTGGGAGTCCTAGAAGAGAAAGAATCACCATTTCATCCCGTTGATGCCTAGAAATTTGTTGCACCAACATGGGGGAAAACCACTTGTTCCGGACCCGAAAGTAGTTCCTTTTCTGTTTAGAATAGTGGCTCAAACTAATTAAATTAGGTCCAGTTACCTTTTCCCAATCACTATCAGCTTTAAATATGTCTTTATTTACTAATAGCTAGGGACATCGGATCAATTCTTCTAGCTGATCAGGCAAGAAGAATGACCCTTAATTTTTTTTTGTGGAACAACCAAACCAATCTAAAGCTTTGCCTCAAAGACATGACTTCTAAGATAACACATACATGATTTAACTAGTATGCAATTAATCTACCTATCTTGATTGAAGGAAAGAAAAATCCTTCTCCCAATCAAGAGCCGATTTACTAAAAGAAAATATTAAGGAATTGAAGTAAAAATGAAGAAATAAGATCAAGGAGAGAGCTCTTGAGATTTGACTCCTTGTTAATATAAATACTAACAATCAGACACTTAGTAAGTAGTTACATAAGTGTTTGATTGAAGTATATCCAATTCCTAAGGTATATGCATATAAAATCTATTTATTTTTCGGGTTTACTTGTTATTTGAATGCGATCTAAAATGGTTGTCTTTAGTACATGATAATAAAAATTAATCATATACTAAAAGAAATGAAAACATTAAAGATTAATTCTTTTAATTAAATAGTTAATTAAAAGAATTGTTACAGCTCATATTGTAATCAAAATAAATTAACAATTTGCTGATACATGTATTAAAAATTACAACGTTGGCATATTCAGAAATGATATGATGTTGAACTATATTAAAAATACACATATAACAGACAAATTGAAATATGGAATGATTGCAAATTATAAAAACAGAACATTAAAACACTGATAAAAATACCCGATGTATCATGCTCCTTTTGTAAAATTCATAGTCTCGAACCTTTTTCTTCGTCCCAAAGCTCTCCAAAAGTACAAAAATGCAACTAGCTGAAGCTTCTTTAAGTAAAATAAAAAGAATTTAGTTTGTATCATTCTATTAAAAAGACTAAGAGGTACAATAATGCAAGCCTCAAAGGCCTTTTTTTTAGAATTTTGGACCGGGCCTAGTCTATTAGGACAAACTTGGAGACACAAAAACGCAAATCCCCAAGGCTTTCTTACTCAGATTCTGGACCTTTTATTCGATCCATTAAATGGGTTTAAATAGCAATACCGTTTTTTTTTAAACAACAGGTCTACGCACAACACTGGGGAAATTAATGTGCCTACTTACATGCATCAGAGAGCAGTCCTAAATTAGAGTTTGCCCATATTTACTTAAGTTATTAATAAACGTAAGAGAGTTCATCAGGGACTTCACGAAAGTATTTAAAATTGCATTACATACATTATTAAGGCTTATTCAAGAGAATCACGTAACATTCAATCAATATTTCATAAACAACATTCATTAGCAGCGTATAACATTAACAAAGATAAACAAAAATACTCAAGAATTCTTCAGAAAACTGTCTTTATTGATCTTCAATTCAAGGTTACAACCTTAAACTTGCTTGCGCACACAGTTGCAGGGGTCCGCACACTCAACTGTGGAATCTACCTAGGCCTCTTCACACTCAACTCCAGAGCCTTTCTTTCCCTATCTAAGCACAGGAATTAGAGCCTTCCTAACCTAGACGCTTCAATCAACCCAAATCTCTATCTTGTCTCTTCTCCCTCTTCTGTCTAAGTCTTATTTTTCCTTCTCTAAGACTCACTATTTATAGACTTTTTATACAATGCCATGGTCTACAGACCATGGGTGAATCTCAAACCTGACTCAAAAATTTACCTAAAACAAGGGGCTAAGCCCCTTTGACTCCGATTCATCTACGTGCTTTGCATCCACAAATCGTGGAGACTTTACATTATTTACAAAATTGTACCAAAAATTGTGTTATATTAACCCCAAACTAACCCAAGGGACCCCATCCCAATAGACCCCCAACACAAAGATCATGACTCACCCTCAAGTCACTCTACTGGCGCTGCGATCTTACTGTGAAGACCCCCAAACTCCACCTAGATTACTACAACTTCAGTAGCGCTTTGTGTCGCTGCCTGCTGAACCTCCTCGACCAATCTTTCAGTGGATGGTCCCTCTACTGCCAACCTCATCATTTGTTGTGTCTGGAGTAGTCTCTTAAGCTTATCCTAAATGGTAGTCGTGACTTGATAAGCCTCCTCCAACCAAGGCTACAACCTGGCCTTTAGTACGAACTCCTTCTTCTGCGCTTCCTCCACCTGTGCCAGTAGCTATTTTCCTTCCTGTAACTTGGCAAGGCGCTGTGCTAGTGCTAAGGAGCACGTAGTCACTTTGACCTCATCATATTGGAGCTACATCTCCCTTACCTCTGTGTTCAATGTATGCAGGTTCATATCCTCTTGCAGAGTGGTCACTAGTTCCATAGTCTGCTCGAACAATGCGCATAGTCAGTGAATATGGCATCCAAGGTAGCCATGCCTTCCTTTATTGCAACTTTGCGCTTCTCTCAAACCTCAGGCAAATTTGTGGGCTACAACTTTAACTGCATCTCTACAATATTCACGTTGAACTCTAAAGTTACTTGTCCAACTTCTGCTTTAGCCTCTCACACACCAACGACTAGTTTTATAATTTTGGCTTCTGGCTGTGCATCCTACGAGATGTGAAGCTCAGGAAATGTGTTACATGCCTATGCTACTACTGACTCCATTCGTGAACTATGCACCTGTAGGGTCTCCTTTTCCTTCAAAGCATGTGTCTTTTCAATGAATAATTACTGGCTGTTGACTTTAATCTCACTAACAGCAGTGAGTGCTTGCTGTTCTCTGATCCTGAGTTCTTCCAAGATTCCCTGAAGTAATGCATGTAAAGATTCAAGTGACAATGCGGCAAAGTTCAGTCCCATGTTTGTGACTTTGTGAATTAGTGCATGTTGTTCATCTGTGTTGGCACAGACTGAACCTTTAGGCAAGGTGAAGACTCTCACATCCTGCTGCCAGGCCATCTTTGCAATTGTACTTGTTCCTCGTGCCAAATTTCCTTGCGCACCGCTTGCTTTCCCGACATCTTCTTGTATTTTGGTTGCTTGGAGTTGCAATTCATGTAGATCCTTCTGGATGCCTCTAAGCGTCTGCATGTATTTCTTCTCGAACTGCTGCAGAACTTCTGTGGTGGTGCCCCGAATTTTATCGCCAATCTCATCGATATTGCCCTCTGTTAATACCATGTGATCAACCCATGCTCTATCATATTTCTACTTCTTACGTGTCCCTCCTTGCTGATCTATGCCATGCCTTTTCAAAATAAAGGGGGTTCTCTGCCCCTCATCAGCTCTGCCACCTTGTCCTGAAAGCTCAAATCTGACCGTTTCCTCCAATTTCTGATAATAAATGCTGTTTTGGCAGTAGAACCTCAAAGATTTTTTCCTTAAATGCCGCCACCCTGCTCCACTTAACCGTCTACTAGCCATCAAGTCATGAATAGTAACTCCAATGATCATTTTCCTGCTGCAATACATGGTAGCTTCGCCCATGGCGCAATTTCCTGGGTTGCATCCCCGTCATTCTCCACGCAGCCTACTCACTGTGTTTTCCTTCAAGATGGGGAGTGTAGTTTATAATCCCATGCTCCCTTGCAACTGCCTGGAGCACTAAGACTATCCTGCTGCCATATAGTCATTGTGCAAGATCCCCTGTATACAACTTCAAATTGCTCCCATTCACTTTTCCCGGGAAGGGTTCCCCATTCAACTTCATGAGCTGAACTGCGCCTCCATTTGTAATTTCTTTGACAATATATGGCCCTAACCAATGCATTTGGAATTTACCCAGGAATTTAGTGAATTTACTATCATATAACAGGGCAATATTTTTTACCTTGAACACGTGAAGCTTGATGTGGTGATCATGCCATGCTTTTTCACATTCTGTTAGGGTCCCACCCTAACCCCCTTATTCATGTCATGGGATCACGTCATAGTCAAGAGTCAATAAAGCCCATATTAATATTTGTAAGTGGTTAACCTGCAATTAATGAAGGGACCACAGTTAGTTACAAATGGGTCTTAGTATTAGATAGATGGTATTAGTAATACCATGGTATTGGCCCGTGATATTGCATGTATGAGTCATATATAAAGGATAGAGACTCCCTGCGAGGAGTATCGTGTCTTTTTTTGTATTCGAGCTCTGCTCTATTGGAGGTTGCCCCCTCGAAGAGGCCTGTGAACATTTCTCTCTGAGTAATAAAATCATTGCTATTCTGTGTTCTGGGTATATTTTCTTCGCATATTCTGTGTTCTGGTATCTTTTCTTCGCATATTCTCTGTTCGGTATTACTTTGTAGGTTAAGAAGCATAACAAGTGGTATCAGAGCACTTTCCAGGGCTCGGTGGGATCTCCAAATTTTAGCAATTTTTTTTTTGGCTAGAGACGTGTTCCAGCGTCTTTAAACCACGGGATCTATCGTTAAGCGCATAAACCTGCGGATTTGGGGAGGCATGCACACAGGAAATACAAGAGGTGGTCACGTCTGTTGGACTCCCTTGTAACCCCTGTGGGTATCCCTTCGAGTAGTAGCGCATTAGACAGAACCGCGCACGGACTGTCTTCCACATACCCTCTGGGTATATAGGAAGCCCCATAGCTACCTTGAAGCCTCGCCATAGATAAACCTTTTGCTGTCTTGTGGCTACAGTACACCGAGAACAGCACTCGGAGAGATTACTCGCCAGTAAGATAGGGTAGTCGGGTTGTACGGCTAAGGGTACGGTCGATCCTCCTTAGTTAGAGCCCTAAAACATTGGGCCGAGTACTATTGTCAGACCCTTATGTATATTGCGATCTGTAGCACCTCACACTCCTCAAGACCATAGTTCCCTTTCTATTGGGGGATCGCACATCATCTATTCCAGATCAGCGAGTGCAGCAGCAGCAGACATCAGTCCCGCCGCTCTATCCGATCAGCAACAGCAGTGATCCATGATCCAGATCTCTCAGATCCACCAGATCGGAGTAGTGGTGAAGGGTTCCTGTGCCTGGCTATAATTCTCGTAGGACTTTTGGTGGCAGTGACATTTTGAGGATTTGACGACTGCAGTATTGATCAAGGAGTAAAACTCTGTTAGGAGTTTTCCAAAGCACTTATTTGTGATCTAGCCCATCAGCATCAGGACAACGAGCTGAGCACGGTGGTACCATTCAATTTCCGCACAATTTTTTTTTTTTTGCGGTCCCAATTTTTCAGCAAGTTGGGGTATGGTAGCAACTAGAGCTCAAGCAATGGCCAATGAAAGACTAGACAAACTTGAAACAAATATGAACGAGCTCAAAAATACGCTTGACGACCTATCTAACATGGTACGACAAGCACTCGTTAAGGGCAAGGAGCCAACTCTCGAGGACCACTATAATGACCATGAGGTTGAGTCTAGCCACTCTCCTCACGCCTGGCGCACCCATCCACCACCCAACAGAGATCTCCCACTCAGTTAGAGACCTCCCAAGTGGGATATGCAGAAATTTGACGGTTCTAACCCGTCCGCATGGCTAGCACAAATGGAACAGTATTTCTAATTAAATCGTCTCCAAGATGAGTGGACTAAGATTAGAGTGGCGACCATGTACTTGGACAGTCAACGATGGCAATGGGCGGAATGGCATCAGCGTCGCAATGCACCTTTTTCGAGTTGGGTCCAATTTGCCAAAGCTCTTCGAGATCGCTTTGAACAGGGAGACTCCTTTTTGGGCAGTCTCACTAAGCTCCGACAGACGGGTACAGTGGATGAATATATCACCGCTTTTGAAGCCTTAGCCTTCCGCACTCAGCATCTCTCCAATGAGTTCTACACGGAATGTTTTATCAGTGGTCTTAAAGAAGCCATCAAAGCTCAAGTTCTACTCCACCACCCCCCCACATGGTCGGAAGCTTGCCAGGTAGCCCGTAAGGTGGAATGTGCCATAACAGCCCAATACAGCCGCCCCAATTTCCCAACTAAAGGTCGTCCCCCACAAGCTCATACCACGACTCAG
>APFE031142992.1:17250-55885 GCA_000404065.3 Pinus taeda | reverse complement strand
CTGTAGTCAAAACAGTACCTAACAGGGCAAGACCAAGGAGGAGGGATTTGCTTCCAAGGATTTCTAGCCAAGAAATCTGGATCAGTGGTGTAGCTGCACTAACAATCCCAATGGGGGTATCTCGACATTGGAAGAAGGGTTTCTAGGAGGGAAATCAAGGCTCAGAGGGAGTCACACCAAGAACTTATAGGAGGGAAGTAGAGGAGCAACGAGATGGTAGTGAATGGGGTAAGAGACTAGGACAGACTAGACGGAGCCTCAAACTTCGTAGTCTGGAAGGCCAGAATCTTATCCATTCTAGACTGGAACCATCTCAAGAAATTTTCCTTGAGGACAATAGTAGTCCCGGTTGACCCAGCCGATAGAAATAGGTACGAGGATGTAATGGCGAGGGCAAAGAGCATCATCCTTAATGGGGTCAAGGACCATGTAGTACCACATATTGTCGAGAATAATACAACAAATGAGATGTGGGAGGCCCTAACAAATTTGTATCAACATACTTCCGTGCAGAGGACGATGCTACTAGAAAATCAGTTGCGGTCATACCAGATGTAGAAGGGAGAACATATCGAAACCTTACTTGGTCGATTGAAGGAGATACGGGATCAACTGATTTCCATAGGGGCCACGCCGGATCAAGAATTGATGGTGAGAACAACCTCAAACGCAATATCTGAAGATTGGGAGGTGTTTTTCCAGAGTACTGGGCAGGGAAACCCTTCCAGATTAGGAGGAAATGTGGTAGCTCTTCACCAGGAAGAGATCATAAGGCTAACAAAATTAGGAAGCAACACCAAGGGGGTCAGAATAAAGAAGGAGGAGGAGGTGGATGCTTCCCTAACATCTGAGGGAAAGCAAGAGAAACAGAAGAAGAAGGACCTCTCCAAGGTCAAATGCTTCCACTGTGGGGAACTGGTTCATTATGCGACCCAGCGTCGAAGGAAGAAAAGCAAGGGAGAGGCTTCCGAGACCAGGGCTACGCCAGCAAGGGTGGAGAAGGAAGTGGAGATAGATGATGACTCTACCATGATTGCTTTCATGCCACTTGAGCGGAATTGGGGAGACATCGAGCTGTAGTCAGACACACTACAGGTGATGAGGGGAAAGATCCTCAAGGTACCCAAACTCTTGGATTATACCCTGCTACTGTAGCCCTGAAAAGGAGTAGCAGTACTGGGGATGTCAGTAGAGACAGATGTGGATGGAGCTACAGAGGGACCTACAGCGTAGGATTCCTAGGACAACATGAGGAAGCAGTGCGAGATGCATGGAGTTGTTGCAGCAACGCAGACGTCAAAGAAGGGGCACTTGTCAGTGATAGAGGGAGTTTTAACATTGAGGGTGTCTCTAGCCTGACAAAGATGTCAGAATTGGGAGATCAGTTACTTACTTCTCAGTAAATGAGTTGTAGTGCAGCAGTTAGTAGTGGCAGTGCTATGGGCAGCACAATGAAACATGATGAGAGGGGCTATTGTACAGATGCAGAAGTGGCAGTGGCAGGGCCATCGGTAGTAGTACATGATGAAATAGTGTAGAGGATGTTGGGCAGCAGGCCTAGCATCAGCACAGGGACCGATGCTGGATGATCAAGGTGATGCTTAGTGAGGAGTATTACTAGAGCATAGTGCTCGATAAGAGGGAGTGCTGATTTGGGGTAGCATCGGATGTGCTCTAGCCATGAAAATTGGTGGAGAGGCTAAAGCACATGAGATCTCCGATACCCAAAAATAGTTTGGGCAGATTCTAAACAGTTTGGGAGATATGAAAATAATTAATATTTTTATGGAATCCCTAAGTCTAAACTTAGGGAAAATAAAATATTAATGTGAATTAATATAAAATTGTGTTAGAAGGGTCCAAAAGTCATGGATCAAGCCAGAGTTAATCTTATCCGTTGATTAGGGACTTAATCTCAGAGGTTGAATTGTCAATGAGAAAAGTATAAGAGGAGGCTTGAGGGTCACTTGGAGAACACACCGAGTTGATTAAGAATTCAATTTTCTGAGGCAGGGCTTGCTAAGGAAATTGAAGGAGTGATTAGAGTTGCAATTGAGAGGAAGTGAATGCAGTAGCAGAGAGGAAGAGATAGTACCAAGAGCATCAGTGCATAAGTCGGGAGAGGGTTGACGTAGAGCCAGCTAGAGGCCATGCAGAAGCAGCTAGAGGCCACGTAGAGGTAGCTAGGAGTTGCGCAGAGCTTGAGGAGGGCCAACGTGGGAGACGTAGAGGCACAAAAGGCTGACACAGTGCCCAGAGAGGCTGACGCTGGGCTAGAGAGGCTGACGCAGACCCTAGAGGTTGACATTGGGAGATTTCGTGGGATAGATTGGGGCTGGTATCTTTCTCTGACTGAGCGGTACTACTACCAAGGGAATTCTCTGTTTGGTGAGCCATTTCTAGCACCCAGATTGTATTATGAAACTTCTTAATAATAAAACCCTCAGATAGTTGCACCGGGTTTCCCGCGTTGAGTTTTTCCGGGGACATTAGTCCAAAAATAACGGTGTCACTTGTGTGCTTGTTTTTCCTTTAGTTGATGATTTGTATGTGTTGAGACTAAACTTGTATTTCTACTAGTTAGACTTAGAAATTCCAACATCTTACACTGAAGTCTGGAAGCTTGTTTAGGCTAAATGCTCAAAGTAGTAAGCCTATCTTCTATGAAGCCATTTCAGTTAGCTCTTCAGTAAGCAAAGTGTAGTATTTAGAGAACCCAATATTTCACATACCACTTTATATGGTACAACAAAGGACATACTTGTGTTATGGCATGTTTAAAGTGAAACCTAGTTCAATGAGACTACTATTGCTTTTTGCGAATTCAAACAATACCCCTCCCCTTCTTTCAAGAATTACAATTGGATCCTTCTAAGAAAGCGACTTGGAGAGTGCCCTAGTTCCCCAGGACTGGTATCATTTTTTATAGTCCAAACCATCCCCTCCCCCTCTTTCAAGTAGCACAATTAGATCCTTCTAATAAAAGCAATTTTGAGAGTGCCCTAGTTCACGAGCACTACTATCAATGACATAATAAAGAGATATAATGTGATAATTATAAATTTTTAAGGTGCTAGTGAGGACCTTTCAAGCCACAATTGGAAGATGGGTTCCTAAGATAAGCATGGAGTTATGCTTAGGACCCGAGCTTTGTCAGGGAAAAGTAAAAAAATAAAAATATTTGACACCTGAGACACTAGAAAATTATAACAATATTGAATTGAGGTCTCCAGACCTAATGAGTACCACTCTTAATGGCTTGCATTCAAGGTAAGGGAAAATGAAACATGTGGGAATGAACCCATAATAATACCACTAATTTGAAACCTTCACTTAGTAATTTTTCAAAAACATGGACACCTATCTTATAAAGTTATTTTTGAAACAAAATTTTAAAATGAAACAACAAATAAACAAACAAACGACTTACCAAGGATCCAGAAGACTTAAAGCGTCCAGATACACTCTAGCCACTATATCAATTGTGTTGTCGAAATTTATAAAACTAAAGTTGATATTCCCTCGAGATCGTTTTAGGATTTGAAATTGGAACATCATGTTGTTTCCCCATGAGGAATGAAAGGACATTAATGTTTCTGGTAAATTATACCCAGCAACATTGTTGGGTGCAAGTGTAATTGGAGGAGGATGAGCATGATAATTCCAATGGTTAGAATCCATATTGCTTACAAAATCATCAATGCTCCAATGAAAGCTTGAATGAAATTTAAAAACTTTAGCAGAAACACCATAAATTCTCAGCATCCCTGGCACCCCATTTTTAGGAACCCTCTATCTTACAAGCCCACTTCAGAAACAATCTCAATTTCTCAAATATGAGATTCGAGTTTGTGACACAAATACAAGATCCTTAAATTGCAAATCCAATTCAGAGAGGAGCATAATTGGGTATAAATCGAACCAAAATTAACATCCCGAGCGAGAATTTCCTAGTCATGCTGCTTCAATTTGAAATGAAAGAAGATTGGTGGAAAGAATGCCATAATTTCAAAAAAAAAAGTAAAGAATGACACAAATGTCTTGGAGAAGATTCTGTTCCTCCTCTTGAACCAATGTGAAGAGTTTATCCATTAATCCCTTTTTTATGTTATAACGATTTCATTGTGTTTGTGTTTGAAGTTCATGGGAATGAACATTGCAATGCAAGATTGTAGTAATCTATTATTTCTAGTTTTCCAATGTATTCAAATGAACTAGAGATTAGTTTCAAACTTAGGATGTGTTGATAATAGAGGTCAATATCTAGAGAAGAGCACATTTGTGAATAGTTTATTTGTATTTGACACACATCTTGGAACACTAATTTTGGATCACAAAGAATATGTTACCAAATGACCTAACAAATTGCAAACTTCTTAATTAATACAGAAATATTAGAGAGTGAAACATATTTATCCAACAATTTTATCAGACACAAGCAGAAAAAGAAACATTAAATGATAATAGAGTATAGCTTGTTAAAGGACATAAATGCTTTCAAAACTATGCCCTGGACTAAAATTTGCCAAGGTCAATATTTACCTAATAATTGACGATAACTTGTTGAAGGACAATGATGCTTTCAAAACCACATCTTGGATGTGAATGCCTTCATGGCTACATCTTGCACTAAAATTCACTAAGCTCAATACTACCTAATGCTTTTACAAAGTCCACAAAATTGAAAGGGCGCTTTTACATCATATTTCAAGCATCTTGTATAGCATAATTTAGTGGGTTAAAAAAAAACAGGATAATAAATTTTCCACTCACCATGTTTGGGAAAAAAATCAACGATCACTTGGGGCAACATAAAAAGAGAGCATTTGCAGGATCAAAAATTTCTCTGCATATTAATGAAAACCACTCCTGCCAAACTCTTAGACCATTTGCAAACTCTATAGGAATTCCTCCCTATAAAACATCGGGTTCTACATAGGTAAGTGGCTCAAATGAATCCACAATAAGTTGATATTTATGAACTAAAATTTCATGTTGTTCATCGTGATCTTCTCATGGTTATGGAAGCATAGCCATTACTAGATACCTCTTAGACCTGGAATCAAGAAGGGATTTATATTCAAGTAACCAAAAATGAACATCGTGCAGTTATAAATGTTGAATAAGATTGTTTAAATCTAATTGGCATGCACTTATCATCGATAGAAAATCTTCCATGTCATCTTTGGAAATCTTGGGAATGGAATGAAGGCCCTTCTAAATGAAGAGGAATGGAGCCCAACCAAAAAGGCAATCCTTACATGTGTTCCCTCCACTTTCACTGCACCAAAAGATGGACTCTCCTCAGGGATCATTGTGGCAACTTCCACTCACAACATCTCAATGCAAGGCACCCTCAACTTATTCCGTAGGAAGGTGCCAATATACTGTCACTATTCTGTGAAGAGGTTGGCAATGGATTCAACAATATTGAGGATTTTACCGGAGAGAGGAGGCCTCAACCCATATGGGATCACAATGTGATGGAAATTTCAGCTTTTTTTATTTGGTTTCCATAGAAAAATAGTTTGAAGTGTCAGATTGGGCTCCAAATGGAATGTACAAAAGTGATCTTTGGTATTTATCTACGGCTTCATGTTTGGAAGCGAGAATGGGATAGTTTTTATAGTATAAATAAAACTCTAATCTATACCAAAATGGTAGTCTCACGCTTTTAAAGATGTCATGTCCCTTCTCAAATGAATTAGTCACGGGGTGTAGCAACACAATTTTGGCATCATTTTTGGCCTAGGAGGAGGGGAACTATAGGCAATTCGATTTATTTCTGGCAGCGAGTGGAATGTGGAGGACACCACATGCATAATTCAAACTTGGCCAAGGAATTCATTGGAGGGAGTTTGAACTAGTGGAAGGAAGGGCCCACAAGAGGCTAAGGGGGTCCAAAGTGATAAAAGAGGATGAAGCTCTTATTTTGCAGGATTCTGATTATCTGACAAACAAACTTACTCTTGTATGCTATGTTTGTTAGTGAGTCTATTGGCTATTTAGCCACGAGTCTTCCGCAAGGAAGATTCAACCTCTACTTCAAGGGACTATCTGTGCCCTCCCTAGGGAGGCTAATCCACAAAGATTGCAGGAGTTTCAACATCGATGCACAGTTCATCCAGCCACACAGAGGAAGGGACTGCCTAATTTCTGGGCAGCCAGAAATACACAGAAGAGGATTAAGCTAGTCAAGAGGTCCCTAACTTACTGGGAGTTTCGGGAGCAAGGAAGGTAGAGGGCTGAGAGTATTTTCTCAGAGTTTTGCAACCAGCCAATCAATACACACAGCAATACAGATTTTTGGGCAAAGGGACTGCGTAGTGGCCTCTGGCAACTAATTTGTAGGGCTTAGGTGAGTATCCATCTTATCCAAGGGCCATCAGGGGAGCAAGGGACTAGCTACTACATGTGAAAGCAATAATTGAGGTGTGTTTCCAGGTGGATTTGTAGGTTGTTTCCTGCAAATCAAATTTGGAAGCAGTAGCCAGAGAAGGGCTCCCAAGAGGCCAAAAATCCAAATTCAAAATAAGAGAAATTCCCTTCTGGTTTTTTCTGGGTTTTTCTAGGGAGTCTAAGGCTAAAAGGACATAATTTTCTGGGCACATTCCAGCAAGTCGAAATTAGTAGAACAACAGTTTTCTGGGACAACACAATGCATAGTGGTGCAACAACTAAATGACCATCTTTCTAGCTATTCCGTCACCTGGGGTTGGTCCATCTTGTCCTTGAGACAAGTCCAAGTGCACCATTTCATTCATATATTGTACTCATGCTCTCATATTTCATAATATATGGCTCAACAGTTCTAGTTTTACAATGTTTCATGGGTGTTTGATACATGTTTTTAATTTTATGTTGTTGCACTGTTTGTTTATTTGAAATATCACTTCAATTACTGTTTAGGAACATTACAATGGTATCAGAGCCTAATTATTGGCTCAAATGTGGGGGTTTGTTTCCTATGAGAGGAGAAGACCAAGAGAAAATCACCTACCAGAGGTAGAGGTATAGGTGCAGAGAAAGGGAGTTGGAAATTACACCAAACACGGAGAAAAGAGGGAAAACAATGGTTGGAGAGGAGGAAATGACAGAGTCCAAGAGCAGGGAGGAGATAACTTTTGATAGCCTCTTTAGGGCTCTTAGTGACTTGGCCAAGGGGTAGAAAGACATGCTAGAGGAGATCAAATCACAGAGCCGAGACAAAGCCACACTTAGAGGGTTTTGTGTATGGAGAGAATTCTGGGGATTTTTATCCCTTTGATCATCCCTCACTAGCAGCACAACGCCCTTCAGTGAGTGTTCCCACTAGGGTCACACTACCCTCCTTCGTGCCAATAGCACAGATCGAACCAACAAGGGAGGAAGACACTCCCCAGATGGGGGATTACTTCATAGAGTGGTAGGCGATGGACGAAGATTTCAAAGAAGCCCTCTCCCTCAAAGATTACTGCAAGCTCAAGTAGAGTGAGAGAAACAAGGGGTACAAAGAATAGGGGGCCCAAAACTATGAGCTGTAGAGAACTATAAGGAGTATGTACTTCCCTAAATTTTATGGCACTGCCAAGTGCACAACCATGGCTTGGGTTGAAAAGATGGACACATACTTTCAACTCAATCGGATGATGGAACAAGAGGCCATTAAGATGGAAGCACTGCACTTGGAGGGGGAAGCCCATGATTGTTGGTTTCACGGCTTAACCACTTTGGAGCATGCCTAGTTAACTTCATATGAGGAGTTCACTAGGAGGGTGGTGGAGCAATATGATCACAGGGATCTGGAGGCATCCTTCAGGGAACTGACACAACTGCACTAGATTGGCGACCCATAGCAGTATTTTTATGATTTTTTACATGTGTCAGTGACGGTCTCATTCTGTTCGAGGCTAGGAGGGTATACACCTTCGTTGAGGGTTTGCTTGAGCCTCGCCATGATAGAGTTTGAGGGATTCTCCATCCTAGTGCCAAGTGATCATACCATCCAGTGTACAGGATATGTGCCCTCCTTGACAATAGTTATGGTAAAATACTCGATGACGACCGCTTCTTTGTGGTCGATGTGCCAAACACCAACATGATGATTGGTGTCTAGTTGTTGTATTCCCTTGGGAGAGTTACGACATATTAGAGAAAACCTAAGATGGAGTTCACATAGTTTCGACCCACAAGATGGAGGCAGATCTTTGACATGGGGACATTACATGGGCAGTCAAGTTAAGGATCTCAAACACTAGGGGACTGGCACAGTCACCACCAACAGACATACATGCTCTTCTTGACAGGTATGTAGTGGTGTTTGGGGACATTCCACAAGGGAAACCACCAGATAGAGGGTTTGAGCACACCATTGAGCTAGACCCGGCTATACAGGCAGTCATCACTACTTGATACAGGCACCCCAAAGCCGATAAGGACAAGATAGAAGGTTATTCAGGAGTTGCTTGCTTTGGGTCACATCATGCATAGTTCCAGTCCTTTTACTCCTTTTGTAGTGCTGGTGAAGAAGAAGGATGGGACCTTCAGGATGTGCATAGGCTACAGAGCCTTTAATAGGTTGACCCTCAAGAACTAGTACCCCATTCCCCGCATTGATGAGCTGATGGTTAAGCTTAAAGGAGCCAAGTACTTCTCTAAGATCGATTTGTGTTTGGGGTACCACCAGATCAGAGTTCAGAATCAGGACATCCCAAAGACAAGATTATGGTGGCACTATAGGCACTTTGAGTTTCTGGTAATGCCATTTCGGCTAACCAACGCTCCCGCCACATTTCCGTCTTGCATGAACCACATCCTTCGGGGGCAGCTGAGGAGGTTCGTGCTAGTGTTTTTTGATGACATCCTAATCTATAGATGGACATGAGAGGAGAACCTCCAACACTTGGAGGAGGTACTGCACATTCTAGAGGAGCAGGAGTTTTATGCCAAGCTCTCCAAACGCAAGTTCGGATTGACATAGATGCTTTATCTCGGACATATCATTGCAACAGACGCAGTGAAGGTTCATGAAGAGAAGATCTGGGCCATCTGGGATTGGCCAGTACCTTGAGATGTGACTATGCTAAGAGGCTTCTTGGGCATTTGCACTTATTACAGGAAGTTTGTCAAGGGGTTCTCACAGTTGGAAACACCCTTGGCTAACTTGACCAAGAAAGGGGCCTTCACATGGACTGAGGGAGCACAGGCTGCTTTCAATCACCTCAAGGAGGTGATGAGCAGTTGCCCTACTTTGGAACTCCTGGATTTTTCCCAGCCATTCACGGTGGAGTGTGATGTATCAGGGGTAGGAGTTGGAGCCATATTGTCATAGGAGGGGCACCCCATAACTTTCAAGAGTCAAAAGGTCCTACCGCATGAGCTGTCATATTCTATATATGATAAGGACATGTTGGCCATCATGCATGCATTGGTCAAGTTCCGCTAGTACTTGGTGGGAAACTAATTCCAAGTGAATATTGATCACAGAAGTCTTCGACATTTCATGGGGCAGTAGATCCTCAGTGATAGGGAATAGAGATGGGTCAGCAATGTGCAGGCCTACAACTTCGATATTGAGTATGTGTAGGGAAAGCACAATGTGGTGGCCGATCCTCTATCCTCGAGATTGGATGGGTTATATCTTATGAGCATCTTCCAAGATTGGAAGGCTCAACTATTGGTTGAGTACTCCTAGGGCACAAAGGCCTGCGAGGTGCTAGAGGGGACACATGAAAATGAGCATTACCGTGTGATGGATGAGGTCATCTATTACAAGGGGCACATTTACTTAGTTCCCAACACGCATTTGAGGGATAGGGTACTCTAGGCAGCTCACGATTCACCACTATCCGGACACCAGTGGTTCCAAAAGACTTACATGGCTGTTCGGGAGAGGTTCATGTGGAGAGGCCTTAAGGAGGACATGCTACAACATGTAAGGGAATGTGAGGCCTGCCAATGGAATAAGGGGGAGCTGACTTACCCTTTAGGACTATTGCAGCCACTCCCATTCGAGAGGGGAAATGGGAAAGTATCTCGATGGATTTCATCACAGGGCTCCCCATAGTATAGGGGAAGGATTGCATATATGTGTTGGTCGACAGGCTGACCAAATGTTCCCACTTCTTCGCCATCCCCATTAGATTCACATTTTCCCAGGTTGTCGAGTTGTTCTTTCGGGAGGTTTTCAGACTACATGGACTCCCCAAGAACATTGTTAGTGATAGAGACAGTAGATTCATGGGTGGATTTTGGCAGGCGCTTTTTAGGTTGGTTGGGACGAAGCTTACTCCTAGCACTAGTTACCACCCTCAGACGGATGGCTAGATAGAGAGGGTCAGAAAGTGGTTGGAGGGGTACCTGAGGAACTATGTGACAGGTCTACAGAGGACATGGATTCAGTGGTTTCACTTGGGCGAGTTCTACTACAACACCACACACCACATGTCTATCAGTATGACTCCTTTCCATGCTCTCTATGGTTATGATGCTCTAACTTTTTTTGATGTTATTTTTCAGAGACAAATAGGCCCCAAAGGCCAAATACTAGGTCCAAGAGAGCTAACATATCCTCAAAGCTCTTAAGGATAATCTAGTGACTGCCCAAAATCAACAAAAACTATATGTAGATTGACATAGGGTAGAGAGGCACTTTGAGGAGAGGGACCTAGTGTACCTCCGGTTGCAACCTTACAGATAGTATATGTTGAAACATAAGGGGGGGGGGGAGAGAAGCTACAACCACGCTTCTATGGGCCCTACTAGGTGACTAGGCAGGTTGGGGAGGTGGCCTATGAGCTAGCGCTACCTCCGAGGAGCAGGATCCATAACATATTTCATGTCTCATGCTTGAAGAAGGTGTTGGGACAACAGGTGATTTCAACAGCTGATCTACCCCCATTAGATGATGAGGGCCATTTGGTGCAGGAACCAGAGGCCATACTGGAAAGCAGGGAGAGAAGACTGATGAGCAGAACCGTCAGGGAGTTCTTGGTGCACTGAAAGTACTTGTCGGATGAAGTTACCACCTGGGAGGGTGAGCACATACTAGAGTACCCGACTTTGAGGTTTCTTGAGGGCAAGCAACATTTGGGAGGGGAGGACTATCACGTTCCTTCTCAAATGAATTAGTCACGGGGTGCATCAACACAATTTTGGCATCATTTTTGGCTTAAGAGGACCCCGCACACAAAACTTAGGAACTATAGGCAATTCGATTTATTTCTGGCAGCTAGTGGAATATGGGGGCCACCACATGCATAATTCGAACTTGGTCAAGGAATGCGTTGGAGGGAATTCGAACTAGTGGAAGGAAGGGCTCACAAGAGGCTAAGGGGGTCCAAAGTGAGAAAAGAAGATGGACCTCTCATTTTGTAGGATTCTGATTATTTGACAAATAAACTTACTCTTGTATGCTCTGCTACTTAGCGAGCTAACATTGTTTAGCCATGAGTCTTCCGCAGGGAAGATTCAACCTCTACTTCGGGGGACTATCCATTTCCACCCTGGGAGGTTGTTCCATAGAGGTTGCAAGAGTTTCAACATCGATTCACGATTCATCCAGCCACACAGAGGAAGGGACTGCATACTTTCTGGACAACCAAAAATATGGAGAAGAGGATTGAGCTAGCCAGAAGGCCCCTAAATTACTAGGAGTTTCAAGAGTAAGGAAGGTAGAGGGAAGAGGGTATTTTCTCATAGTTTTGCAGCCAACCAGTCAGTACACACAACAATATGCATTTCTGGGCAGAGGGACTGCGTAATGGCCTCTGGCAGCAAATTCATGGGGCTTAGGTGAGCAACTATCTTGGCTAAGGGGGGAGAAAGGGATCAACTACTACAGGTGAAATCAACAATTGAGGGGTGTTTCCAGGTGGATTTGAAGGTTGTTTCCTACAAATCAAATTTGGCAGCAGTAGTCGGAGAGGGGCTTCCAAGAGGCTGAAAATATAAAGTCAAAATCAGAGAAATTCCCTTCTGGGTTTTTTTGGGTTATGTCCAAGGAGCCTAAAGCCAAAAGAACAGATTTTTTTGGGCAGTTTTTGGTCACATTCCAGCAGGTCGAAATCAACAAAACAATAGTTTTCTGGGACAACGCAGTGCATAGTGGTACAACAATTGAACAACCATCTTTCCAGCTATTCCATCACCTGGGTTTGGCCCAGCTTGTCCTTGTGACAAGCCCAGGTGTACCACTTCATTCATATATTGTACTCATGCTCTCATATTTCATTTTGTATGTCTTAGCAGTTCCAGTTTTATAGTGTTTCATGGGTGTTTGATACATATTTTTAATTTTATGCTACTGCACTGTTTGTTTATTTGAAATATCACTTAAATTCCTATTTAGGAACATTACAAAAGATGAAATAAAATTTAGGAATGACTCACCAGGTTTTCAATATATCGAGAAGAGGACAACTGCTTCAGGACGCTAGATATTGCCAATGAAAACGAGAATAAATGCCTCCGAGTTTTTGTATTATAACAGTTTCGAGCTCTGGAAAACCCTACAGAGCTGCCTTGTTTCCCTAAAGAGCTCTAGAAGTTTAGTTACTTCGCACTAAACACAACCTTTTTAAGTTTGCCTATAGAACTAAGACTCTCTCATAGTCGATCACATGACCCGAACTTTGGATCAAATTGCATACAACAAACACACCCATATCGTTCTTGGATCGAACTTTGTTGTCGATTTCCAAGGCCAAAAACTACACTCCTCTACACAGGGTTCGTTGTAATTGCCTATTCTGATGGTAGTTTGACTCCAATGGTAGTTTAGAGAAAATTTGAACAATGTTTACCTGTAACCGTGATGTGGAGAAGGGAGATACTTGAGACTGGCGGACAAAGATATCTCGCTAGCTAGGTCCATATGCTAAACTACATTATGAACAAATCTGGTCCTGAGGATCCTTGACTAGAATCACTTCCTGTCCATGAATATTCCATGGTGGCATTCAATATTGGATCTGTCGTGATCAAGACTGAAGATTTGATGGTAGCATTCAATATTAGGTCTGCAGCGATCAATCGACTGAATATTTGATGGTGGTTGGAATTCAATATTGGGTCTGCTAGTCCTAAAACCATAATTCCAACTCTCTTAGAGGTCATTTTCTGCATTATGAAAAGTTTGTTGTTGGGATGTCATTTTCCTGCACTATGAAAAGTTTGTGGTTGGCAGGGGTATTGTAAAGCAAAATTAAAGTTTAAATTTTAAAAAAGTTTTAGATTTTTCCAATGCTAAAAAAATTAGATACAATATTTTATTTACACTTACATATTTTAATTGTATATGAGAAACTAATAGGATTTTACATGTTCTTGGTTGTGATATTAGGTGATATTTATTATAATAATAAAAATAAAAATAATTTAATTTTAAGGTTATGTTTTTATGCAATGATTTTGTTATTAAAGTTTATGGAGGAAAAATGTGAGATGTTGGAAGGAAATAAGTACTTTTAACTTGGTTGAGTTGAAAACATTTAGTTGTTCTTGCATAGTAGGTGGGTAAAAATAAAATAGAGTATATAGTAAATGGATTTAATAGTTAAAAACAAGTGTTGGTTTATTAAAATTCATATGTCAAATTTGGAAGGAGTAGAATACACATCCTTCTTTAGGTTAAATATATTCAGATTGTTGCGTGAATGGGGTTGTAAGACCTCATGTTTTCATCTTGAGAAAATGGAGTTCTCTCCTAGTCATTCACATAGTTTAGGTTGTTATAAGCAAAGTAGGTGTTTTTCCTTAAGACATGGACATTTCATTTTAAGTAGTGTGATAATGTGGTTTCAATGAGGCATTAAAATAGGGAATGAGCATGCACATTCGAGATGCTAGTGTTAGGTTATGCTTCAGGTATGAGTGCATGTCTAAGAAGACTCTAACAAAGGTTGAAGAGTTTGAATAGTTAGAGATGTTGGAGGGTTGTAGTCTCAATTATAGGTTTAGACAAGTAATTTAAGCACCATGAGAAGTTGTGAAGCAAACTTAATACATTTGACAAGATACACGAAGGAAAATTGGTAGTGGTACTAAGTGAACATTCCTTTATCAAAGTTCATACCCTCTCCTTAGCACTACCACTTTGCAAGACAAAAAAGAAATGTGAAATAGATGTGCAACCCACTAAATAAGTTGGCAAAGTTATTGCAACATATATAGGTGGTCATGTCGTGTTGCAAAAGGAGGTGTTGGCCCAGTCCCATTTTCAATAATTTTTCAACCTTTTAATTTAATTCCCTGTGAATGTGATCAAATGATATGACCCTAAAGATTCTAATAAGATCCATAACTTTAATCATCCTCTGATTTAATAAAGAAGTGTATAAGGAAGTATAACCTTTCATCCAATCTATAATAGCCTTTGAGTCCATTATGACTTGTAAGTTTAGATTGTTGAAGTGACGTAATTAAAATGACTAACATAAATGAATAATTCATATTATTGTAGTTCTTGTTAGTTAGTCATATTTTTGTTGCTAGACTAAATTAGTCATTCACGTTAGTCATTTTTACTAGTATTACTTATTAGCTAGTCATATATTTTAACTATGGACTAAATTAGTCATTTATGTTAGTCGTTTTTAGTTGGGTCTCTTAATATTGCTAATTTTTGGTAGTATTCACTTGGGAAAATTGTGGTGACTAACGTTTTTAGTCACCTAGTCACTAATTTCACCATTTTCTACTAGTGACATTAGGGCTCCTAGGGCATCAATTTCTTGACAAACCAACCATAGAAAAAATTTGATCTCTTAGCCACTACTACGCTAGTGTATCTCCTAGGCCTCCTATAAATTTGAGGGAATTATGACTATGAGGTTGTGATATATCCCGATCCCTAGCCTCGAGATTGGTTTTTTCTCTAAGTTTCCCCAAGGCTAGTTTCTCATAGGGATCATTTTGCAACTTTAAGTGAAAATCATTTTTTCGATCCCTGATTTATTCACCATAGATTTAATTGCTAATTTTGAACTTCATTTTTACAGGATTAATTTGTAATTACCTCAAGGAATTGTTTCGTGGAGGAAATGAGGAGTTTCTCCTTGGGTCACTTACCTCCAAATTTTTTCCAAGGGTTTATTTAACCAGGTTTGATTTTTTTTTTTTTGTTGAGAGCTCATTCATACCTCTAAAACTTCTTACAAGTGATTACTTTAAAGGATCTTGTATAATTTCCTCTCTATTCCAACTATTATGACAAATGTCAGTTGTTCATTTTTTTACAAGTTTTCCTTTTATTAAACCCTCCACTCCTTTAATTTAGGGATTTCCCTTTGTACATGGCATATGCCAACAATTCACTGAGTTTATCTTCCTTCCAAACATTATGTCCATGGTAAGGGTTTTATTATATAACGACTCTTAGAGTGTATGAAAAGTTTACTCCAATTTTCTTAAGATTCACTCAGATCTTAATTCTTGTAATATTACTTGTGCACAGGGGTAGAGTTCAATGCAATGCAAGGCTCATACTCGGGTAAGTATGATCCCTAGCTAAAAATGAATTTCTTACTTTTGGTCAAAATCATTTTATAATTTAAGTAACTCCCTTTTGTTTAACAATAGATACAAGATTACTTTCATAAACTTAAAAATAACAAAACTTAAACTTTTCCAGGGAAATAACTTTTTACTCTATGAGCCTTTTACAATTATCCCTATCTATCACATAGAAACATAAATAATAAATACAACTCATTTTCTCCACAACATAATCAAATAATTCAAAAAAAATATCTGTATTTTTAAAATATAATAGGAATAACCATGTTACTCCCAACCAATGAATTTCTTACTTCAAGAATTTCCCCTGAGCATCAGGCTCTTTTATGTTATAAAACAAATTAGTAACTTTCATGGATTTTCCTCCTCACACCTTAGCAACTTCCTATTATATATGGTTTGAAAGGTTATCTATGTAGGTCTAGTGTTTATATCCCACCGAAACCTTGACTTTATTTCTATATTTCCTTTCTCTCCCGCAATCTTGTTTTCTAAATCATATTCCATTCATGATATTTCTCTCCAGTCATGATCATTCTTGTGGTGTGGACCTCATTCCCTAGAAGATGGAGTATTTTATGCCCACTATCATTTGTTGGACTAAACTAATTTTTAAATGTTTCCTAACAATTGGGGCCTAACTGCTCCTGTGGTGTATCCTCTTGTATTTACTTTTTTTATTACAGTGGAATTGGCAATAGGGGCAGCCTCACGACTCACGTTACGTAAGGTCGATTATGACCGCTACCTTTATAACCACTGGGAGCTGTGCCTGCCCCTTTATACAACTCCTGGGTAAGTTCAAGGGATTTGAACTCGTGACCTTCAGTATGGAGCCTTCCTTTCTAACAAACTTCACTGCAGTGTGATTACCAACTTGCCTACCCCTGTGGGGCTAAAAGGTGAGCCGGCTTGGCCTAGGAAAGTCACTCCTCACGACTAGTCAACGCCCTCGCTCAGGTTTGAGCATAAGACCTCACTGTCTTTACGAGTCCGATTTTACCAACCAGCCGCCTCCGCTGACCTTATATCCTCTTGTATTTTCAAAATAACAAAAAAGTGAAATAACACTTTATTCATAACAATATATTAAGATTTACTTCTACCAACAAAATTTAGTCTTGTCTTCCAAAGCCAATACTTCCACAATATTTACAAGTAAATATAAATAATAATTAACAATGTTTGTCAGGACCACATTAGCCAAAAGATAAGTGTAAAAAACATTTGATGATGAAATTCCGAAATGTAATATCCCTTTTTAGGAAAATGTAGTAAATAACATAGATGGGTTTGAAACAAAAATTGGTAACTAATAAATAGCCAAAATAACACAACCAACAAATCAAATACACAACATACTCTAGAAATCACTAATCCATTTTATTAATCACCAATATAAGTACATAAAGTGAGATGGTACAATAGAACCTAGGATTTCTCAACGAGTAAAGAAAAAACCAAAAATATGACCCAAATGAAGTAGGGCCCATAATGAAAATGTGCATTATCTTGTGGATAATCAACTGCAGACTAGTTGAATAAGAGGATGACCTCATATATAAAATGCCTATATCACCCTCGAAACACACCCACCAAATCATCCCCAAAAACCCAAAAAAACCCAACAAGGGTTTGGCTTCAATACAAAAGATGGGAGAACACACCACAAAAATGTTTATATTGCCCTATATAAGAATTGTTCCTTCGACAATGCCTTCAATCCCACTACTGGAAATTCCCCCAAATATCCTACCTAAAATACTTTGTAGAAAACCCCTAGCTCCTACTCCAAATATAGAATTCAATATAACTCATCAAAGGCATACACAAGCCCTACCAAAGAGAATACACATTGAAAATATGTAGAACTTGTCCCTCACAAACTCCCCTATTCTTCACCTGCAATATCCTCCAAAATTGTATCTCCAAAGCATAGGAATAAGTCCTTCGAATCTCGCTGCCAAAATTACTAAAGTGACCCAACTGACAAGTCAATTCACACTGCCCCTACCCCCAGGGGATGCACACTATTGATTCATAATACAAAATATGATACTCTGTGGAAGCCCTGAAATAGAAATCCCAAATTTCCAGCTAGGGAGACACTTGAAGTTCTCTGAAACTAGCTTGGAATCTTGAATGGGACTCCTTGTACTCAACAACACTCTAGACCTTATTCTAAACAACTCCAAGATATGTTAATTTCTAAAATGTGATGGTCAAAAGATAATCTAAAGTGCTTCCTCCTTGCCTTTAAATGAGCTTGGCCTCATATGCTCTCCTTGGTGGCCCCCACTTTGCCTCCAACTCACACTCCCTCTATAATGGTGCACATTACCTCCTTGGTGCCCCCCACTTTACCTCCAAATCACACTCCCTCTCTAATAATGTGCATTGCCTCCTTGGTGGCCCCCACTTTTCTTCCCAAAATTACACTTCCCTATCTAGTGGTGTGCATGGCCTCCTTGTGGCCCACGCTAAAATCCTCATATTGTAAATTAAAAATTGGGGACATTTCATTCCTCCCTGCCTTAATTTACTTTCCCTCGTGCAATGCTTGAACAAGTTACCTCTCTATTTTCTAACCCAAACTGCCTCTTCAAGCAATAATGGGGTCCCAAACGTGCCATTAAGTCACCCCAGATCTATGTGATAGCCTTTAAAAAAGGAATCCATTGATACTAGGATTCCAACTCTTTATGCTCGATGTGAAGCACCCCTTGCACCACGAATAATCCAAAAATTTATGGCTATAAGAGAACTCCCACATGATAAAGACATGAAGAGTACCTCGATACTGCCAAACCCCTGTCAACCCCTTGGGAAATTGTCCTGCCGAGAAATTGATCCTAGGATCCTCAAGAGTGAACTCCTTAAGGTACAAATCAAGTCTCATAGAATAGGTCCCTTGTCCCTTTGAGCCAATGACATCCATCTCCTTCTGTTCATAAGGCCATCCATGTGAAGTGTTATGTCATCCCAACATGCCCCTCGGAAGTGTTATACCTACTCCCAAAGGGAAGCCCACTGGGATATCTGGGTGTCCTTTCTAGGTGGGAATACACTCTCCCCAATATGTGACCCAATTGTTATTCCTTGTAGCTCTAAGGTCACCTACTAATCTCGAAGTGATACCACCATGTGGATGTTGCATCGGTCTGGTCATAAATTCGACCCTCACATGGTCTTGCAAAGCCATCCACTCTTATAATCCTTTGTCAAAACACCAATAAGGGTTAAGTCAACTATGGGGAAATATAACTTTCCAAGGCATCCCGATAAGAATCTACCAATCCATGTCTTGTCTCTGGGAAAAACAATAGCAGGGAATGCCTTCCTTGATCCATAGTTATGATATTAACAATCCCTGACCATTCATCCCAAGGAAGATGTGGTATTGTCTTTATCATTCCCATGATCATACCAGAACAAGGTAGTCCAATAACCCAATGGATCCCTAGATCCCACAACCATATTTTAATCCCATCACTTCCAATTCCTACTGTTGGCCACTACGTAGTGTGATGGCCAGTAGAAACCACATGTGTCGATCGTCCTGCCACACTAGTCCAGTGCCCTAAGTCATCAACGAATCACTAGTGTGTGAACCGCTCTCCATAAAACTGAAACCCAATGGAAGACTTGCATGATATTCCCCTATAGAAATCATATCATACCTAAGGATGGATGAATTGCCACACTGCAAGAAAAAAGGTCATTGGTGAGGGTCATCCCTGTGACGGACCTTTAAGGTCCGTCACTAATGTCACATATGGTGATGGTCTTTAAAAAAGCATTGTTGTAAGTGTATATAGTGATGGTCCTTTAAGGTTTGTCACCAAATCCATTTTCAATGACACTTTTGGTGAGGGTCATTAAAGGCCCGTCACTAATTCTCTCTTTGGTGACGCTTTTGGTGAGGGTCGTTAAAGGCCCATCACTAATTCTCTCTTTGGTGACAGTTCTAGTGATGATCTTTCATTGACCGTCACCGATGATATTTTTGGTTACTTTTGGTGATGATCAATAAATGTCCATCATAATTGATCATTCCAATGAGTTTTTGATTACGCTTCATGCCTGTGACAGACCTTTAAGGTCCGTCAGCTATGTTGCATATGCTGATGGTCTTTAAAAAATAGTTGTTGTAAGTGTATATAGTGATGGTCCTTTAAGGTTTGTCACCAAAGCCATTTTCAATGAAACTTTTGGTGAGGGTCACTAAAGGCCCATCACTAATTCTCTCTTTGGTGAAACTTTTGGTGAGGGTTGTTAAAGGCCCGTCACTAATTCTCTCTTTGGTGACACTTCTAGTGATGATCTTTTATTGACCCTCACCAATGCTCTTTTTGGTTACTTTTGGTGATGGTCAAAAAAGGTTCGTCGTCATTGATCATTCCAAAGATTTTTTATGATGCTATGTACCTGTTACTATATTTTTTGTCAAAAGCTAACGATTTAAGACCATTGTTGTGGAGTCTTTTTCATTATGTGTCCAAGGTCATAGTGGTTATAATAATCAATCAATTTTAAGAAGTAATTAATGTGTATCATTTCCCTCAAGTCATAAGCATATAGTTTTCCTATGAGTCAACACATGATTCATCTCTATTAGGTTTATTATCTAACAAATTTCCTTTAAATAAAGTTCCACTAGTGTGTGTAGGAACTATATTATTTAATACATAATCAACCTCTATCAATTCTATTAATGAGAGAGACCTAGCACTCCTCAACACTCATGGCACACCTTAACATGCTTTGGAACAATACACTAACATTCCTTGGCACCTCGCATGTCTTGTAACATCTTTCTACTTGGAACATCTTTGTACCTAGAACATCTTGCCATGAGTAGGACGCCCAAGCACATGTTGGCATGGCCTAACATAGCATAGCACTCCCCTATCATGTGTTGACATGCCATGCAATCCATAGCATGCCCTAGAACACCTTGGCATAATATTGCATTAACAAACATTAGCACATGGCACACATTGGTACTTGGCATGCATTGGAACATATTATTAGTGTGCCTAGCATGCCACTTTTGAAAAAGATAAAGTCCCAACTTATTAACCATCTTATGTGTTCATTTTCTTGCATTTTAGCTTGGTTATTCCTTTTGTTGCCTTGAAACTCCTTGACGCATATTGGCATACTTTGGCACCATGCACATCCTAGCGTGTCTTAGCCCCTGGCATGCCTTGGCACTATTTGGCACATGTTAGCACACCCCGCAACTACCTAGTACACTCTATAACTTCTTGACATTCCCTGATATTCCCTGGCATTCCTTACCCGTGCTTAGCATACCTTATCACTCCCTCCTTGGCATGACAACCAACACTCATTGACACTCCCCGGCACACCCTCATATTCATTCACTTCCATGCATTTTGACCTAGTGCTCCCTTGTGTTGTCCTAGTACTCCCTAACACTCCTCAGCATGCATTGGCACTCTCTAGCACACCTTAGCACTCTTCGATATGCTCTGCCACTTCATAGCATGCATCAGTACTCTCCCAGATGCACATTAGCACTTGGCAAGTCTTAGCATGTTTGGCATGCGTTGAGATGACTTGGTATGCTTTGGCATGGTTTAATATTAAAGTTATTTGAGATCAATTATTGGAAACTAGATGAGAAGAAATGGAGGAAGATTTGGCACTTAGAATGCATTAATGACACTTGGCACTTGGCACCTAGTGATGGTGTGCCTAGCATGCCCCTCATGAAAAAGGTAAATTGATGACTTATTAACCCTATTATGCATTCATTTCCTTGTAGTTTAACTCGTTCCTCCATTTTGCTTCCTTGACAGTCCCTGGCATGCATTGTCACACCCTTGTACATCTTGCCATGCCTTAGCACTTGGCACATCTTATCTTTTTTGACATGTCTTCGTACTATCTGGAACATGTTAGCATGACCTAGCATTCCCTAACACACCTTGGCAGTTATGACCTCACAAATAGCATTACGTTTTTCCATGACTTGGAAACCTTACATTCACTAGAACACCTTGGCATTCCCTAGTTGTCATGCCCTCTATTATCCTCCACAATGTCCTAGGCTGATGAGGAGATCGATGAAGGTAACCACAGACCAAGCTTTTAGTTTGATAGCTATCCCTACCAAACCAGAGAGGGCTCTCTCTATGAAATCACAACTAAGAGATGGCTGGAATGTAAAGGATTTTAGGTTAGATAGCTAGGCTCAAGTGGGTTTTGGAAAATTTAGGGTTTGTTGTTGGATAAGGGAGAAAAACCAAGTAGCTAGGTTAGAGGATCGAAGGCTTACGACAATAAAGATATAAAGGAGCAATGTAGCATTACTTTTGTGATGGATCTTAGGGTTTGTCAGTGTAGTGTAGTGTTTAGAAGAAGCAAAAGGTCTTAATAAGCATGAAACATGAATTCATTAAGCAAGAAAGAAAATAACACATAATGATTTTTCCATCAAAACAGAGCTTTATGCAAATAATTTTGCTTATAAACTGTAGGGAAAACCATTGAAGAATTGATGAATGGAAAGAGAAGATGAATATATTTCATATAAATCTATAACAAAGAAAAATAACGTCACAAACTTACTGCACAAGAATTCCTAGATAATAGAATTGTAAACTATGTCCTCTAATTTCCAGAAAATTTCCAACTACAAGCTACAATAGTTCTCTCCTCTGAAATCCAAACTGTTCTATCACTGAGAAACTGATACATAAAGACCAAAACAACCTCTCCCCACTCTCAGGGGTCGAATCCATGACTCTAGGAACTGTTCCATGAGGTGTTCTAACCAAACCCTAATGTCTAGGGAAGTTAAAAACAACTTCTACAATTAACTTTGACTCCAACCTCTCTCATAAATGAGGTCAAATTTACATCAAAACAACTTAAAAAGACTAACCACCCATTATTTACATTTACTTCTACCCCTCACATTCACCTACTTCACCCTTTTAAACAACTAAGCAACAAATTTTCACATCTTGACATACCATGACATCTGGTAAGCCTAATAATCCCTTGACACTATGTAGCACATGTTAGCATCCCCCACATTTCTTGGTATGCTTTGGCACTCCCTGACACTTAAAACACCTCGTACTTGCTAGCTAACACTCTTTGTCACGCACTTATTCATTCATTTCCATGCATTTGAAACTATTGTTCCCTTGTGTTTCCCTGGAACTTGGCCATAATACTCCCTAGCATGTGTTGGTGCCACACCCTGGTGCCTGGAACTTCTTGGCATGCCTTAG
Organism: Pinus taeda; assembly: GCA_000404065.3. NCBI lineage: Eukaryota > Viridiplantae > Streptophyta > Pinopsida > Pinales > Pinaceae > Pinus > Pinus taeda. Next base: position 33,119 of record APFE031142992.1, on the reverse strand, counting down.
CACTTGGCATCCCTTGAAATGCCTAAAATGCCTTAGAACTGTCTAGCATGTGTTAATAATTCCTGGCATTCCCTGGAACACCTTGGTACTCCCTAGCTATCATTCCCTCATAGATAGCCTTACTTTTTTTGCGACTTGGGAACCCAACCAAGTCATTGACAAAACAATGTTGTGCCCAACCCAAATTCTCCCTTTGTCTGAAACTACCTTGTACTCACATTATCACAACCATAGGCTTGCCTCCTACAAGTCCTATTCTGAGCTTATCCTAACAAACTTCATCCTTGGGGCACCGGGAATTCGCTAACACTCCTTGGCACACAACACTCTTATTTGTCCATTTCCAAGGATTTTGACCTAGTCCTCCCTTGTGATGCCTTGGCACTGGCTAGTATACATTTTCACTTCCTCCTTAGCACACCTAGAACTCGCTGACAATTCATTTCCATGCATTTGAAATAAGTGCTCCCTTGTGTTTCCCTGGCACCTGGCCCTCACACTCTCTAGCATGCATGGATAAAATATTTACAAAATTTTCCCATATCCTAATATCTAGGGTTTGGTTTTTGACTAACTAAAAATGTGATAAATGAAGATATAATCATGGGATATGATAGAAAAATCCTCAAAATTCATTATCCAAATAGATTTGAGGTCAACCATGCCAATTTGAAGGTCCACCAAGTCGAATTCAAAAATTTCAAGAACCTTGTCAGCAATTATGGCCTAGTGAAATTATGAAAAATGGGTCTCAAAGTACCACCTATAACTCCAAGACAGTAACTATTTTGCAAAAATTGAGAGAGGATTTTGTTTTTGGGTATTTTATGAACAAAACCTCCTCCCGTTTTCAAAAATACTTTGCCATTTGTTTAGAATCCAAACTTGAAGTTGGTCGCACAGAAATGAAACAAATCCTCACAGAAGCGCAAAAAATAGTTGACTTCAAATTTTCATGACTTGAATGAAGTTTGAGTGTTGATGAAGACTCGTGAAGAAACTTGGAAATTTCCACTACACCATGGAGCCTTTAAACCATGAAAAAACATCATTTTAGCCTCTTCAAACTTGATTCCAAAACTGATTGTCTAGAAGCGTAGCAGAAAGAGAAGCAAGGAAGACAAACTCATATATATTTAACCATAACACCTGTGCAAAAATGGAAAGAGGTTATTGTGCTTGGTTCCATGGTTAAATAAAACCTCCTTTTGTTTTCCAAAATTCATCTCCATTTGTCATAAATATATTTTGCAAATGATGATAAAAACATAGTAAAAAACGTAGCAACTCTCCTGTAGCAATTGTATTTTCGGAATATCTCCAAAACGGTAAATCAAAATGGGCTGAAATTTTTACAGAAATTTAATATCATAAGAATTAACCTCCACAAAAAGAATCAGCCCAATTAGAGTCACAAATCTTGATAAAATCCCAAAATGGCTATAGCTGATGATGCCTCATTTCTTGAAAATTGTGCATCACTTTGAGCTGAAATTGAGTGGGTGTTTTCATTTCATCCCCATTCATCTCCTTTAAAAATTTCATGGAAAACAGGTGTGCGGTTTATGAGATATGATGAGAACATGGTGACTAGGTGCAAGCGCAGTGCAAAAGAGTAGCAACTTAGCAGAAGGGAATGAGAGGGAAGGGAAATAGGAAAAATTATGGGAAAAATATGGGGGATAGGTATGGGTGTTAGGAAAATACTAGAAGTGGAATTTCTCAAAAATATTGAGAAAAATGGGGAAAAAAGTCCAAAACACAGACCTAGGGTAAGCACGCAACATATTTTTAGGGTTTTTCTGAAATAAGGAAATGAAAGGATTTTGATGAGGGTAATGATGGAGAATAGCTAGTGAAGGATGATGAAGGAAGTATAGCTTAAACCAAATTAGGCCTTTGAATCCTAAATGAAGATATGAATCTTAGGTTACTCATGTATAATTTCAACTTACCCAACTTATCAAGTTACGAAGACAAGGCTCACATCCAACCGTGGTCGTAAAATTAAACAACTAAGGAACAAATTTTACATATTTACATGCCATAACATCTGGCACCCCTAATAATCAGTTCGCACTATGTAGCACGTGTTAGCATCCCCCGCATTTCTTGGCATGCTTTGGAACTCCCTAGCACTCCCTGACACTTAGCACACATCGTACTCGCTAGATAACACTCTTTCTCACACTATTATTCATTCATTTCCATGCATTTGAAACTACTGCTCCCTTGTGTTTCCCTGGAACTTGGCCCTAACTCCCTAGCATGTGTTCGCGCCACACCCTGGCACTTGGAACTTCTTGAATGCCTTAGCACTTGGGATGTCTTGGCATGCCTAAAATGCCTTAGAACTATTTAGCATGTGTTAGTACTTCCTGGCATTCCCTGGAACACCTTGTCACTCCCTAGCTGTCATGCCCTCATAGATAGCCTTACGTGTTTTGCGACTTGGGAACCCAAACAAGTCAATAACAAAACAATGTTGTGCCCAACCCAAATTCTCCCTTTGTCTGAAACTACTTTGTACACAACTTATCACAACCATAGGCTTGCCTCCTGCAAGTCCTATTCTAAACTTATCCTATAACACCTCGTCCTTGGGGCACCTGGAATTCGCTAACACTCCTTGGCACACAACACTCTTATTTGTTCATTTCCAACCATTTTGACCTAGTTCTCCCTTGTGATGCCTTAGCACTGGCTAGTATACCTTTTCACTCCCTCCTTAGCACACCTAGAACTCACTGAAAATTCGTTTCCATGCATTTGAAATGAATGCTCCCTTGTGTTTCCCTAGCACTTGGCCCTCACACTCTCTAGCATGCATGGATAAAATATTTACAAAATTTGCCCATATCCTACTATCTAGGATTTGGTTTTTAACTAACTAAAAATGTGATAACTGAAGAGATAATCATGGGATATGATAGAAAAATCCTCAAACTTCATTATCTAAATAGATTTGAGGTCAACCATGCCAAGTTGGAGGTCCACCAAGTCGAATTTCAAAAAGTTCTAGAACCCTGACAACAATTATGGCCTAGTGAAATTGTGAAAAATTGGTCTCAAAGTACCACCTGTAACTCCAAGACAGTAACTACTGTGTCAAAAATGAGAGAGGCTTTTGTTTTTGGGTATGTTATGAACAAAAATGTCCTCCCGTTTTCAAAAATACTTTCCCATTTGTTCAGAATCCAAGCTTGAAGTTGGTTGCACAAAAATGCAACAAATCATGGCAGAAGCATGGCAAATATTTGACTTGAAATTTTGATGACTTGAATGAGGTTGTTTAGTGTTGTTGAAGACATGTTAAAGATCTGTTGTTGAAGATTTTTGGGTGTTGTTGAAACCCTGTCACACGCCATCCAAGTTCATTATTATATGTAAACTCTTTAGTGTTGAAATGATGATATTAATGAGAAGGGCTACTACATAAATAACACATGGTGATAAATCCTAACAACATGCCTTTGTATCTCATAATTCATGATTTATTTACATGCACACAAATATGCATCTATTACTATTAATTTCATTGATCTTTCAATAGTATTAATTAATCTGTAAATACAATTTATTTTAACATTTCCACAACATTGATCATATAATTCTAAATTGGAATTTAAATTGATTAGCACAACCTATACAACTATATATTCATCTACAAATTTAGCATTTTATAATATATATATATATATATATATATATATATATATATATATATATATATAATATATATATATATATATATATATATATATATAATATATATATATATAAATGAAAGCATGAAAACCCATAGTACTTTTCCACATTTTGTAGATGGTAAATTATGTAAACCCTCAGCCCTAATTATGGGGCCTAACCTCCAGAGAATGGAAGAGCGTCAAACCTATGATCAATAATAACTAGCAACAATATCAAAGAACTTCACATCTGGCTCTAGACCACTTGAGCTAACCCTTGAGGCACTTTTTTTATATATATATAAAAAATACAAGTGTGAATATTATTTTATTTAACCATTAATGATATTAATTAATTTTTAAATACATTGTCCTTTTATATTCTCACAACATAGATTATGTGATCTTAAATTTAAAATTCAAAATCATTTACACAATCTATACCAATATGAATCTATGCATACACTTGTAGTGCCCTTGATAGTCCTTGTTACACAGTATTTTGTCACCATCTCTGTTACCCCTTCTCCCGTACATTGGAGGACCTATTCCGGGACCTATGAGAAGTGACATAACTTGAAAACACCTACATTGTATCCCTTAAAGTATGTACTCCATATGCCCTAAAGACACCTTCTGTAAAATACCCAAAAATATAGCCCTTTCTCCATTGGCGTTGTTCCACAGTGTACCACTCGCGCCAATGGGAGAAATCCTCCAAAGAGGGCGCGCCAGCTGGCACTTTGTCTCAGAGTCGCACTAGTTGCAACCCAGTTGGGTAAAGTTTTTAACAAACAAACTTCTGAAGGTTCCTTCCACCCTATTCATGAACTAATTCTAGTTTTAGTTGGTTCAGTTGGTCTTCGTATCTCCCAAGGAGGGAAGTAGTTCTCCACCTCTGATGGAAGCTTCCTAATGATAAGGACAATCCCATGAATCAAGTGGATGGTCTTATCTACTCCTCCTACCTCTATAAAAGCTTGTTCTTTCCCCTTTGACAAGCTAGTTAGTAATTCTACTTTTCAAGCTCCCAAATCTAAGTCCCAAAGCCTGAGAATCGCTAAGCTCATCTTGCAAGAGACCTTGTTCATCCCTATGAGGCTAAATCTTTAAGGAGGAGATCCATGTCCAAGTAATCAAGGAGAGAGAGGCTTGTTCCCATCCCTTACAAGCCTTGCAAGGCATGTGTTGCTGATTCACCCAGCCAAAGGAGGATTTGACGTCAGAACTTGGTTGTATTCTCTTTTATTTATCAATAATAATAGAAAACTATCATTATGGTTCCACTCATGTGTCTTTATTATGATGTCTGAGTTGTATCCTTTCTGACTGATACATAGTTGCATATCTTGGATTTTATGCTTGTATTTGTCTTGTTCTTTGCATGTGCAGGTGTCTATTCACGAGGATCGTGAGGATTGTGACCAGCTGAAGCAAAAGAACAGAAGCGACGACCCTTCTACGAATATAAGCGTTGGATTCGAGGTAGGCTCTCATCATTGGCCTTTACTTTGCAATTAGGAACCTGTGTGTTAGCATTGTTTGATTGTTGCTAGACCCCATTTAGGCTAGTGGGATCGCCTCTGTCCACATAGGGGATTTACCTACACAACAATTTGGCGACTCCGCTAGGGAGTTGGATTTTGCCTTGTTTGTTTATCTTGTCTTGTTGTTTGATTTGTAAACTATTAGACGGAGTCTGAAGTCTTGCGAGATAGCCTTTGAAACACTATTTCTTTGCATTAGCAAAGTAGATCAACGCTACTTCAGTCCATCTCCGGTTTGGTTTGCAAACTGAACGACTTGGGACTAGCCTTGTTCCTTGATTGTTTCCTTGGTTTCTCCCGCTTGTTTTGCTTTCTGGGTTGGAGACCTGTGTTGTTTTTGCCTCTTGAGAGTACTTAGGTATTGCTGGTTTAGCCTTGGCTCTTTTGTTTTTTTATTTTTCCATAGCAAACTCAACTGGCGCTAGTTTATAGCGTGACAGTCGCGCCAGTTGGCGCATGTTGTACACTTACAACCCGTGCAATCCCTGAAAGGCGCTAGTTGCAGCCTGACAGTTGCGCTAGGCCTGTAAACTTTTGAAGTTTGCTTGGTTCTCAACTTTTTGAGCTTTGGTTTTGTCCTAAGTACCTTTATTAGACTACTGGAGTGTCTTGGAATGTGATTTGACTGGTTTCGATCGCTACCCTTTGGGTGTTTTCTTTTTTCTACCGATTTCGCATTTCTAGCCCTAGGGCATCTAGTGGCCTTGCGAATCGAGCCTTCCTAAGGTGTTTTGATCTTTTTATTTTCTAGTTGACTCTCTTGCTCACTCCCTTACACTTGTTTGGTAGTCGTGAATCATTTCGTTGCGTTATTTAGGTGATTTGCTTCGTCTTCACTTGAATTATGCTTCGTCTCACTTTGGGCCCAGATCACACGGCTCATTGTTGTCTTTGGGACCTTTTTGATTCTTTGGATGTTTGATTGGTGTTTTGAGGAACTGAACGTGTGTGTATTGGTTAGAATTTGTTACTGTTATTTCTCAAAAGTTTTTTAGTGCATTTTGCCATTATTGAAAAACAAAATCTCTTTTTCTTTGAAACAGTTAATGAAAGTTAGGACTTTTCATTTTGATTAGTAGATTAGTGATCTTAAGAAAAAGTTTATTGATTTGCATTAGCTACATTAGGGAAACTCTTTGTTGTTTGTGATCATTTCGTTTGCATGAAAGCTCTCTAACTCTCTTGTAATTAGAATTCATTGAATGGAATGACATGTTTTGGCATATAGATTACATTTAGGGATTTTGAGAAATTACATACAGTAGGACCTAAAAACCGAAACTTAACTCAAGATCAACTTTAAAATGAATCGAATGAACTTAAAAATGCATTGGAACATAACGCTCACATTCTAGAGGTCTAGGCTAGAGACGTGCTCCGGCATCGTTAAACCTAGTCACTTTTGCTCTCACATTAAGGTTGGGTGATTCCTCCTTGTGTGATTCAACTGTGGTCTAGTACGGACTTGTGCTCCCACGTACCGTCGTGTATATATGGGGAGACTCCACTAGGTTATCATCCTTGATCCATAGGAAGCCGTGTCTGCCGCCTTACAGCCCGTAACGCACCGAACACAGTATTCGGGAAGATTCACTGCCGTACGGAAAGTCCTTGGTTTTCATATGATTGTTAAGGTGTATATGCAGTTTTAAGGATTGTCTGGTAAACCCCTTGCCTAGTTCTCTAGAGTAGTCACTTTTTGATCCTTTTCGGACTCCCTAAAAGAAAAGGCTCATCTGAGCACTTGTCACTTCAGGCTTGTTAAACATTCGAAGGCGACTAGAGTCATCTTTTTGTCCTTTTCTCGACTCTTTAAAGATGAAAAGGTCAAGTTATTTCCTTGTGTCTTAAAATTTAATTACCTGCGATCACATGCCCTGTTAGATTCTATTTGTTGGCCATTTGATTGTGTGTCTTGACTCTTTTCAGCCCCGTGTGTGATTTTTAGTTTTGATGGCAACTTTTCCACAGTTCACCAACCCAGGAATCCCCTCTAAAGGGAATCCTGGTCATTTTCCTCCTTTTGGGAATGTTGGTGCTCCTTACATGGCAACGTTTTCCCTTCCTGGTTAACTGTTGGGTTGCCTGTTTGGTTTTTCTCAACCTCTGTGATCCCTAGTGTCTCAATGACTGGTCAATCAGTTCCTCCACCCGAACAACATCATGTTGATTCCAAGGTGGACCTCTCCCCTTCTTCGCCTCTTTCTACGTCCTCATCTTCTACTTCGCCTGGTGAAAGTCTGGATTCAAGTAACCAGGTGGCTAAGAAGAAGAAGAAGAAGACGAAGAAGAAGAAGTCTCAGAAGTGAGAGGCTGAAAGAGCACCTACTCCTCCGAGTACATCTTAGTTTGGAACACCTTCTGCCCTTCTGCGGAAGGTTAAGTTTCCTTGTAAATTGTGCAAGGATGACCATCTTCTTCGTGATTGTCCTGGCATTCCCAGGATCTTAGAAGCATGGTCTCATGATCCGGCCTGCCCCTCATCGTCCTCTGAAGCTCATGGCGATGCTACCCTACCAACTGGAAATGGTGCGAAGAAAGGGAATATTTGATTCCCTTGTAGGCTATGTGAAGGCAACCATCACCTTCACCTTTGTCCATTCATGGATAAAGCTTCCGCTGTTTTGGAAAGCCTTACCAATTCTTCACCTCAACTCCCTCTTGGTTATTAGAGGCTCCCTTCAGATCCTCCCCCTGTCAACAAAGAGATTGACTTAGATTCTTCTCTTGTCCATCCTCCTCTACCTGAACCTGGCTGTGCTAAGCCTGTTCCAGACCAACCATTGGTCGGAAAGAGTGTTGACTCGGGTTCACCGCCTGTTGATCACTCTGTGTCGGAAGAGAATCATGCTCATGTTCTTCTCGTCTCGTCAGATTCTCTTGAGACTGAAAACGACTCTCCTATCCCAGCTGATCTCGAGATTCCTTCTTCGGCGCGGTGGGGCAATCATACGATTGCCCCACCAAGTAGTTCAATCGTTTCCTTCGACTGGAGTCATTTGACCACCTGCCGCCTTCCATCCCATGTGCCTTTCCATATTACAGTACATGCCTATGATACGGCAGTACCTGGCACTGTCTTGGATGAGGGTGCATCTGTCAGTCTTATGCGTTCCACTACTTAGCAAGCTTTGGGCTCCCCACAGCTTGTGTCAGTTGCACAGAATCTGTTGGCGTTTGACAGAGGAACTAGTCAACCGTTGGGGATCCTCCCACAGTTCCCTATTACTTTGGGAGGAAAAACCGTCTATATAGACGTAATGGTTACCCAAGGTGCTTTAGATTTCAGTCTTCTCCTTGGTCGTGAGTATGTTTATGCCATGGGGGCCCTTGTCTCTTCACTTTTCCATGTGGTTTGCTTTCCACACGATGGAAGGATCGTGACTATAGATCAATTATTGTTCTTTAGTCCCCCAGTGCCTCCTGCGCAGTTGTCATCCCCTCCTGGTTTTTATCAAGCGATTGTATCTACCCCGCCGCAGGTCAACTACGTGGCTACTTATCCTGTGCCTGTATCCAGTGATGCTTCCTTCATGCATAATGTCCTGGGGGCATTGGGTCCTGACTTCCAAGATGTTGTCCTTCCACCGGGAGTGGCACTCTTGGAAGCACCGACTTCCTGTTCATTATGATGAAGTTCAAACGAAGCATAGTTCGCCTTCTTATGTCAAGCTCCTTAAAAAATGAAACTAGGTCTAGTTGGAGCATAGTTCGATTTCCTATGTCAAGCTCCTTAAAAAATGAAACTAGGTCTGTTCGAGCATAGTTCCTGATCTTGTGTCAAGCTCGTTAAAAAATGAAACAAGGGTTATGAGGATAGTTCTTTTACTATGTCAACCTCATTAAAAAATGAAACAACTCCTTTTCCAAATCGAGTCTTTTGATTAAGATCTCGTAAAATACAAGTCTAGTCTTTCCAAGATCTCGAAAGTGAACCTTCATTCCATCCACTTTGTTGAATGCAATGAAGCTTGGGGGCCATGTACCTCGTCTTTGCGTCATTATGCTGGGGGCATGCGAACTTATAACAAGAAGAGTTTTTCGTTTCAAGCTTGTGTAAACATGAAACCGAATCCAAGTAGAGTTCTCCATGGTTCAAGCTTGTGTAAAAATGAACCCATACTCATTTTACATCTCGTGATTTCCATCTTTATCTGCTAAATCCTATTAGATGAGCCTTGGTTGTTTTCATTCCATCACCACCATCTCTTTGGCCGATCATATGCTTTCACTTGATTGTTATCCTTTCTTGAGGGATCGCAGCTATGAGTGGTTTTGTTAGCCAACCTCTTGACCATTACTTTTTTTGAGCAGTTGCACCATTGCCGGAACCAGTTGCTACCCTTTATACCACTCGTTCCTCTAGGACGAGTCACCTTTAAGCTCTTTTCTGACTTGTAAAATATGAAAATATTGCCAAGTATTTTTTCCTTTTTGACTCGTTAAAGAGAATAAAAATGGAGGTCTGCTTTCAGCTCTTTTCCGACCGTTTAAAAACGAAAAGATTGTCGGACCCTTGTCGTTTCCGGTTCGTTAGAGGTCACGAAGCGACGTGGTTTTGATTGCTTTTTTACTTTTTTCAGATCGAAATCACTACTTATGAAAATTACTCCTCAGTCGTAATGATCAGGCGGTTCTTTCGAGCATAGTTTTATGCTTTTTCGGGCTCGAGAGACACAACTTTACGAAAAAGGAAACCCCTGGAGTTTACTTTTCCGCTGTATTTTCAAAATCTCTAAACATGAAAAGACGTCGAGTTCTTCCTTTTTCAGACTCGTTAAAACTTAATGACATCGGATTCCGTCAAAATGATGCCTCTCAAGCATATGCTATCCCCGTCAAGCTTGTCATCCAAAAATAACCGGGGTACTCGCCAGAAATGGTGGGGGAATAAAGGAACCATAATCATCGTCGTGTCGGCAATATGTTGCTCTTGAACATGGCACTCGTCTGCATTCGTGTCTGGGTGGGGACATCTCATCTTGTTTCACCCTTGCCTCCGTGGGTTTGGGATATCTTGTTTGACCATTCATCTGCTCATCTCCTTGTCACCATGACCCCTGATCATTTGATGTCAAATACTGCCAAGTCCACTGTCGTGTCGCCGATATGTTCAAGAGAAGTTGACCTCTGCAGAATACTCAACCTCCCTCTGATACTTCGCACAAAACATTTTATCCTTCTCTGTCTCGTGTCGATGATGTGGGAAACATTATGGCCCACCATCGATCAAGGTCACTTAGTGTCGACTTTAGCTCATTATCCAAGAAGTTGACTTCGAGACTCCCTTCAGGTACCTTGGAGCCTGCATGCCTCAATGGCAGGTTCTTTGTGTTCGATGAGAGGTTTTCATCATTGGCCTCTGATCGGATGATTCTACGGGTGTTCGACGCCGGTTCACTGATTCGCACGCCGTGGATTGTACCTATAGTACCTTGAGGACCATTGTCATTATTGGTGGTACCTCTCGCGTCTGTTAACATTTTTCATTATCGACTGGTAATCAGACGATGTTCTCGCATGTTCGACTTCGACTCCTATATTCACATGCTTGAACTTGTACTTTGTTCGGGTCGAGTTGGAGCGCAAGACCCTAGATTTTGTATGATGAGATTCAAGCTGCATTTTGTGGATTATTATAATCACTACATGACTTATTCACTGGATGGCTGCGACCATGCCTGAGTCTATTCATTGATCCTCATCGGATGGATGCGTCCATACCTAGGATCCAGATTTTTATGTACTCTGCTATGGATGGCTGCGCCCATACCATGTACGTCATGTATTTGAGCTATCAGTTGTACTTCGTGCAGGTTCTCCGGCGGCCGTGTTTTCAGTCGACCATGTTCTTGTAAAGCACTTCACCCCTCTCTCTCTCGGGCTTCATGCTTTAGGGGGCGTCTGTTACACAATAGTTTTTCACTGTCCCCCTTACCCCTTCTCCCGTACATTGGAGGACCTATTCCGGGACCTGTGAGAAGTGACATAACTTGAAAACATCTGCATTGTATCCCTTAAAGTATGTACTCCATATGCCCTGAAGACACCTTCTGTAAAATACCCAAAAATATAGCCCTTTCTCCATTGGCGTTGTTCCATAGTGTACCACTCACGCCAATGGGAGAAATCCTCCAAAGAGGGCGCGCCAGCTGGCGCTCTATCTCAGAGTCGCACTAGCGCCAACCCAGTTGGGTAAAGTTTTTAACAAACAAACTTTCGAAGGTTCCTTCCACCCTATTCATGAACTAATTCCAGTTTGAGTTGGTTTAGTTGGGCTTCGTATCTCCCAAGGAGGGAAGTAGTTCTCCACCTCTCATGGAAGCTTCCTAATGATAAGGACAATCCCATGAATCAAGTGGATGGTCTTATCTAGTCCTCCTACCTCTATATAAGCTTGTTCTTTCCCCTTTGACAAGCTAGTTAGTAATTCTACTTTTCAAGCTCCCAAATCTAAGTCCCAAAGTCTGAGAATTGCTAAGCTCATCTTGCAAGAGGCCTTGTTCATCCCTATGAGGCTAAATCTTTAAGGAGGGGATCCATGTCCAAGTAATCAAGGAGAGAGAGGCTTGTTCCCATCCCTTACAAGCCTTGCAAGGCATGCGTTGCTGATTCACCCAGCCAAAGGAGGATTTGACGTCAGAACTTGGTTGTATTCTCTTTTGTTTATCAATAATAATAGACGACTATCATTATGGTTCCACTCATGTGTCTTTATTATGATGTTTGATTTGTATCCTTTCTGACTGATACATAGTTGCATATCTTGGATTTTATGCTTGTATTTGTTGTGTTCTTTGCATGTGCAGGTGTCTATTCATGAGGATCGTGAGGATTGTGACCAGCTGAAGTGAAAGAACAGAAGCAACGACCCTTATACGAGTATTTTTTCCTTTTTGACTCGTTAAAGAGAATAAAAATGGAGGTCTTCTTTCAGCTCTTTTCCGACCGTTTAAAAACGAAAAGATTGTCGGACCCTTGTCGTTCCCGGTTCATTAGCGGTCACGAAGCGACGTGGTTTTGATCACTTTTTTACTTTTTCAGATTGGAATCACTACTTATGAAAAGTACTCCTTGGTCGTAATGATCGGGCAGTTCTTTCGAGCATGGTTTTATGATTTTTCGGGCTCGAGAGACACAACTTTACGAAAAAGGAAACCCCTGGAGTTTACTTTTCCGCTGGCTTTTTAAACTTTCTAAGCATGAAAAGATGCTGAGTTCTTCCTTTGTCAGACTCGTTAAAACTCAATGACATCGGATTCCATCAAAATGACGCCTCTTAAGCATATGCTATCCCCGTCAAGCTTGTCATCCAAAAATAACCGGGGTACTCGCCAGAAATGGTGGGGGAATAAAGGAACCGTAATCATCGTCGTGTTGGCAGTATGTCGCTCTTGAACATGGCACTCGTCTGCATTCGTGTCTGGGTGGGGACATCTCATCTTGTTTCACCCTTGCCTCCATGGGTTTGGGATATCCTGTTTGACCATTCATCTGCTCATTGTGTTGTCACCATGACCCTTGATCATTTGATGTCAAATACTGCCAAGTCCACTGTCGTGCCGTCGATATGTTCAAGAGAAGTCGACCTCTGCAGAATACTCAACCTCCCTTTAATACTTCGCACAAAACATTTTATCCTTCTCTGTCTTGTGTCGATGATGTGGGAAACATTATGGCCCACCATCGATCAAGGTCACTTCCTGTCGACTTCAGCTCATTATCCAGGAAGTTTACTTAGAGACTCCCTTCAGGTACCTTGGAGCCTGCATGCCTCAATGGAAGGTTCTTCGTGTTCGACGTGAGGTTTTCATCATTGGCCTCCGATCGGATGATTCTACGGGTGTTCGACGCCGGTTCACTGATTCGCACGCCGTGGATTGTACCTAACCTTGAGGACCATTGTCATTATTGGTGGTACCTCTCGTGTCTGTTAACAATTTTCATTATCAAATGGTAATGAGACAATGTTCTCGCATGTTCGACTTCGACTCCTATATTCGCATGCTTGAACTTGTACTTTGTTCGGGTCGAGTTGGAGCGCAAGACCCTGGATTTTGTATGATGAGATCCAGGCTGCATTTTGTGGATTATTATAATCACTACATGACTCATTCACTGGATGGCTGCGACCATGCCTGAGTCTATTCATTGATCCTCATCGGATGGCTGCGTCCATACATGGGATCCAGATTTTTATGTACTCTACTATGGATGGCTGCACCCATACCATGTACATCATGTATTTGAGCTATCAGTTGTACTTCGTGCAGGTTCTCCGGCGGCCGTGTTTTCAGTCGACCATGTTCTTGTAAAGCACTTCACCCCTCTCTCTCTCGAGCTTCATGCTTTAGGGGGCATCTGTTACATAGTATTTTGTCACCGTCCCCGTTACCCCTTCTCCCGTACATTCGAGGACCTATTCCGGGACCTGTGAGAAGTGACATAACTTGAAAACACATGCATTGTATCCCTTAAAGTATGTACTCCATATGCCCTGAAGACACCTTCTGTAAAATACCCAAAAATATAGCCCTTTCTCCATTTGCGTTGTTCCACAGTGTACCGCTCTCTCAGAGTCGCACTAGCGCCAACCCAGTTGGGTAAAATTTTTAACAAACAAACTTCCGAAGGTTCCTTCCACCCTATTCATGAACTAATTCCAGTTTGAGTTGGTTCAATTGGGCTTCGTATCTCCCAAGGAGGGAAGTAGTTCTCCACCTCTCATGGAAGCTTCCTAATGATAAGGACAATCCCATGAATCAAGTGGATGGTCTTATCTACTCCTCCTACCTCTATATAAGCTTGTTCTTTCCCCTTTGACAAGCTAGTTAGTAATTCTACTTTTCAAGCTCCAAATCTAAGTCCCAAAGTCTGAGAATTGCTAAGCTCATCTTGCAAGAGACCTTGTTCATCCCTATGAGGCTAAATCTTTAAGGAGGAGATCCATGTCCAAGTAATCAAGGAGAGAGAGGCTTGTTCCCATCCCTTACAAGCCTTGCAAGGCATGTGTTGCTGATTCACCCAGCCAAAGGAGGATTTGACGTCAGAACTTGGTTGTATTCTCTTTTATTTATCAATAATAATAGAAAACTATCATTATGGTTCCACTCATGTGTCTTTATTATGATGTCTGAGTTGTATCCTTTCTGACTGATACATAGTTGCATATCTTGGATTTTATGCTTGTATTTGTCTTGTTCTTTGCATGTGCAGGTGTCTATTCACGAGGATCGTGAGGATTGTGACCAGCTGAAGCAAAAGAACGGAAGCGACGACCCTTCTATGAATATAAGCGTTGGATTCGAGGTAGGCTCTCATCATTGGCCTTTACTTTTCAATTAGGAACCTGCGTGTTAGCATTATTTGATTGTTGCTAGACCCCATTTAGGTTAGTGGGATCGCCTCTGTCTGCAGAGGGGATTTACCTACACAACAGTCCTATATAAACTTTGACCTCTACAACACAAAGAAAGAAGTATAATCTCAAAAGAGTTATGGAATAATGGATATGGATAGGGTAAATATTAAAATGTGTTATTAATTTATAGTGGATATAAAAAGATATCTTATAAATAGAATCAGGAAATAATGTAATTATATCAAATATAATATATTTATGTAGTAAAGGTAATTATATTGAAAAACAAAAGTTTGAAATAAATAATTTTGTCTTTAGATTGGGTAAATATGGAGGGAGACACGATAGCTCATGCATGTCACCCATTTCCCCCTTCAAAGGAAAATACCTTGGTATCATCTTAATGCATGGTAAAATCCCTAGCATGAGACTTAGACAAATGAGGCAATAACCCTCCCCCAAAGGGAATGCTAGTATGATCCAAGTTGAGACTTCTAGAGCCCTATTCAACCTCACAGTCATTAAGATCGAGGGAATTTACGAGAATTATAGGCAAAGGGAGGTGAAGAGAACTAGTGGATTTGTGCTTCAGACAAGATGCCTTGTCAAAACTAGTGGAAGAGGACAAGTTCATCATCACAAAATACCTCTTTCTTGGGCGTTGAGAAAACATGGTATAGTTATATTGAGTACTATTATTGGTTGGTTTCTCAATCGATGCATTCACAATTTTTCTCTTTAGTATAAAAGTAGAGTGAAAGAGCCCACTCCAAGGGGCATAAGAGTAGAATGGGACCATATTTTAACACATCTTAAGACATAGAGAACTGACCAATCATTATGGAAGCAATTTCTAATCTCATCTTATTTTGAGGGTAATCTCCCTTTATATAATCAATTTTATGGGTTTTGGTTTTAATTTTTGGTGAGACCTAAGAAATTGGGGGAAATAATGTTAAGAGGAAAAGGATAGAGTCAAGGAGGCAAGAAGAAACATGGTCATGGCTCGGCAGGTTGAGCTTCTTCATCCTCCCATCCACCATTCATTGAGAGCAGCAAGACACACTAGGGTAGCAAAGCAATGCAACCACGAATTGATCTCAAAGGAGGCATGTCAGTTGATGATTGAAGTGGAAAAGTGGATAGTATAAAAATGTAAAGGATTAATAGAAGGAAAGTTTTAGATGATTTGGAAGGTTGGCTATCATAACCCCTTCACTCATGCACCAAGGACACAAAGTTTGAAAGGATTGAACATATATTTTAGACAAC
>APFE031142988.1:157110-161152 GCA_000404065.3 Pinus taeda | reverse complement strand
ACTCCTTGATCTACTGGAATATCGTCAACAGCTTGTGGAATTTCAACGATTGGTTGTTCAACACCAGTTTGTACTTGAGGGGTGCTATGAACAATAATCAATCTATCACTTGAAGTGGAAGGTTGATATTCTGAATGATCCTTTTCAGAAACTATGTTTCTGGTTTGATCGCTCCCACTGATCAAGTCATTTTCAAGAAACTTTGCATTTCTTGATTCCACAATCCTAGTGCTGTGAGATGGACAGTAAAATCTGTAACCTTTAGACCTTTCAGCATATCCAATGAAATACCCACTAATGGTCCTTGGGTCCAGCTTCTTCTCTTGTGGATTATAAATTCTCACTTCAGACGGGCATCCCCAAACACGCATATGTCGCAAACTCGGTTTCCAACCTTTCCATAATTCAAATGGCATTTTAGGAACCGCCTTGGTTGGAACTCGGTTTAATATATACACTGTCGTCTTAAGTGCTTCAGTCCACAAGGATTTAGGAAGATTGGAGATGCTAAGCATACTCCGCACCATGTCCAATAATGTTCGATTTCTTCTTTCTGCTACACCATTTTGGTCGGGTGAACGAGGCATGGTGTATTGGGAAACAATCCCATGCTCTTGAAGAAATTTAGCAAATGGCCCAAGTGCTTTTCCATCTTCTGTGTATCTACCATAATGCTCTCCACCTCTATCTCATCTCACGATCTTAATTTGCTTGCTGCATTGTTTCTCTACTTCAGGCTTAAAGATATTAAAGGCATCTAATGCTTCGCTCTTTTTATGAAGCATGTAGAGATACATATATCGTGAGTAATCATCTATAAAGGAGATGAAATATCTCTGACCATGTGAGTCCATGTCTGGACTACATATATGAGTATTTATGATTTCTAATATGTCTGAACTCCTATTGGCACCTTTCTTTGACTTGTTGGTCTGCTTTCCCTTTATGAAGTCCACACAAGTATCAAAATCAGTAAAATCCAGAGTATTAAGTACCCCTTCATTTACCAATCTTTTAATTCTTTCTATGGAGATATGACCTAGACTCTGGTGCCATAATTTAGAGGAATCCTCTTTAATAACACATCTTTTAGTGCGAGTGTGAACATGCATTGAATCATAAGTGACATTTTTTTGTAAATTAATGCAGTAAAGACCATTAGAAAAGATACCATTCCCAACATAATCAGATCTATAAAATAGACTGAAAGATTTTTCTGAAAAGTTTAAGGAATATCCAAAAAGTACAAGCTTTGAAACTGAAATCAAGCTTCTAGAAAAACTTGGAACATAAAAGGTCTTTTCTAATTCTAAAACAAAGCCACTACTTAAAGTTAAATAACATGTTCCTATAGCTTCCACATGTGAGCCCATCTTGTTTCGTGATAAGATGCTTTGCTCACTTCCCATTGGTTTCCTTAGGTTTTGCAAACCCTGCAAGGAATTTGAAATGTGAATTGTTGATCTAGAATCAATCCACCATGTGTTAATATTAACATTAACCATATTAGATTCATAACAAACAAATGAGATCAAATTACCTTTGTTTGCAAGCCATTTCTGAAATTTGGCGCATTCCTTCTTCATGTGTCCCTTCTTTTTACAGAAGAAACACTTGGAATTTGATATTGGCTTGGGGAGGTACTTTACCTTTCCCTTTCCTATTGGCTTGAGATTTTCCCTTTCCACGTGTTGTCAGCATTGCACTCTCTCCCAGTTCCATCACCATTCTCTCTTCCTCTTGAACACACATGGTCATGAGTTCATTGATTGACCATTTGTCTTTATGTGTGTTTTATGAGATTTTAAAAAGTCCATATTGGTGCGGAAGGGTGTTCAAGATGTAGTGCAGTAGGAAAGACTCCAATATATCAACATCAAGTTTCTTCAATTGAGCCACAGTGTCCCTCATCTGCATGATGTGCTCGCGCACACCTTTCACACTGGTGAGCCTTAGGGATGAGAACTTCATGATTTGGGCGCTTGCTAGTGCCTTGTCTGAAGTGACGAATTGATCGTCAATGGACTTCAACAAGTCTCGGACCTTTTCATCCTGATCAACGGAACCACGAATACCAGCTGAAATTTTAGTCTTGATGAACATCATGCTTAGACGATTGGATCGCTCCCGTCGTTCATAAAGCATGATGTCTGCTGCAGTGCTGGTATTAGTGAGTGCCGGTGGTTCATCTTTCCTAATAGCATAATCTATGTCCATCCACCCCAAATGAAGGAGAATCCTCTCCTTCCAAACCTTATACTTATCTCCCTTAAGTTCGGGAATGTCACAACGAATTTCAGAGAAATTTGCAGATTGTACTACTGCATCAAAATTAAAAATCACACGGTTATGTTAAAATTTGAGGCTTAATAAAATTTCATGTTTTACCAATGTAAATCATGCTCAAAATTGAATCTAATGACATAAAAGTTGTGTGTGGGCTAAATTTTTAATTCAAGGAGATTCAATTACTCATTGTTTTGAACTTTATGATAAAACTATTCATTCATAACTCCTGTGGGTAGGTTATGAAATTTTATCCTAATTAATTACATAAATATACTAAAAATTCCTATGGGATAAAATTTATTATATTTAGTCTAATTAATTACAATTTAATGTCTAAATAATCTTTATGTGATCTAACCAATCAAAATATATAATTTTATTTAATTGATGATGTGGCTATTCTTATTTAAATAAAATTATATAGATCACTAGACATTATATAGACAAAAATTTAACGAGTAAAAATAATGTTTACTGAAAAGAGAAAATCAAATTGACATTTTAAGTAAACTCCATATAACGTAAATGACTCCCAAACGATTGTTCAATTTATAAAAAAAACCCGGAGATTGACTTAAGCAACATTGACCTACTTTGCACTTGCATAGCAAATGCACTTCGAAGGCTAGCTTGCTTGACTTCATGCTCTGTCCTTAAGTTTATTAATATATATATATATATATATTATATAATATATTATATATATATAATATATTATATCCTTATATATATATATATATTTATATTATATATATATTAATTATTTTCATCACATTTTACTTTGCCAAAATGGTATGTATTCTTTAAATTTTCCAAATATAAATTCCTTTGGCAAAAAATGACTGAATTCTTAAGTGATAACAACATGTATATGTAGTATATAAATAACCCATTTTTACCAAATCTAGTAAATTACATAACCAACTTCATATATAACATATTCGTTATAAGTCAAAACCTTATCAAATAATTCATATTCATTATAAATATCTCATAAAAAAAATGGTTCAACCAATAATTAAAAGGTTATTTTTAATGCATATATATACCCAAATAACCATATGAATTATTTTATATGGGTAATATCCCATAAAAAAATGGAAACAAAGTTAGTGATTATAAGCCATTGTTTATATTCGTGGAGCAACTAGTCAAGTTATTGATGAAATAAGAGACGACCGAGCTTCCCACCAAAATTATAAATTATAAAATTTATAAAATAAAATTTACTTAAATATTTCAAAAGCAGCAGTCAGTATCAAAAAGTTGTACATTGTTAATTCTTTTATTTGTGTTTTCTTTAACCAGTGGAAAGAATATATTTATGAGCCTCCACATCCATAATGATAAAGCAAGCAGTAATATATCACCCCTAGCAGTAACAAACGTATCATTCCATTTGCAGAAGTAACGAGCAAAGTAACGTCAGGCGAGTCACGAATTAAAGCCAACAAGCACAAGTTTTCAAAGAGCCACCCAAGATTAGTTTGATAACGAATTGGGCAGGCTTGTGCCAGGTAAAAAAGGCACTGGTGTGCGAGGATGCACATGACAGTGAGGTTCCCAGTATCGGTAATCCCCTAGGTCCCGAGATTGTGGGTTTCCGTTTCAGGGAACTGCCCCAAGCAGGACCACGGGGTGAAAGCCAAGAGAGTAGAACATATGCCATGGCTATAAGCAAAACTAAAAGGAACCATGTATTGCAAATTGCTTCATAGGGTTTGAAAGCAAGTGCATTAGGAAATAAGATATG
>APFE031142988.1:132110-152110 GCA_000404065.3 Pinus taeda | reverse complement strand
TTGGGCTTTGATTGTTTACATATTTGGAAATCATTCCTATTTCCTTTCTGTTGAGAGCTGTCCAACGGACTTTACGAGGGTTTTCTCTATTCTTTTTTTGTGGTGCATTGTTGCAGGGTAATGACATGCCTCTGGGCGTCCTTGCTCTTCCACACCTCGAACCATCTGCGTAAGCTCCATTAGGTACACGAAATTGCTCTCACCAGCTGTGTGGTCCATCTGCGGTTGCATTAGTCCAGCACTTCAGGTCTGTTTGGCATACCTGCCCATGTGCCTACACAAACTGATGACTCAGACATATGTAATTTCCCCTAGAATTGATGGTGGTGAGAATTCGTTGTATACCACGTACACGTGGGTTGAACTTTGCAATGGAGAATGGATTATAAGGTGGCTCATCTCTCTGGCATTCTAGACATTCTAGAAAGGGCTCCTGCTCATCTAATAGAATAGAGAGTAGTTAATGAGGTGGTGTAAAAGAATAGCGTCAATGGCCGGAGGTATGATTTATTGGGCATTAAAGTTTTGTTTTGTTGTTGTTATTGTTGTTGTTTCTTTTGTTTTTTTTTGTTTTTTGTTTTTTTTGTTTTTGTTTTTGTTTGTTTGTTTGTTTGTTTGTTTTTGTTTGTTTGTTTTTTTGTTTGTTTGTTTGTTTTTGTTTTTGTTTTTTTTAAGCATTTATTTCACATTATAGAATCGTTATTATGCTAACAAATAGATCATGAAGAACAACATTTGGAAAATGGTCCCCAGACTGATAGATAAATCAATTGTGGGTTTGAGATTGACCTTCAAGGTCAAGCATACAAAAAATGAAAGCATAGATAAGTATAAGGCCATATTTGTGGCCAAAGGATTTTCTGAAGTTGAGGGAATTGACTATGAAGACACCTTTGCTCCCGTAGCAAGGTATTCATCCATTAGATCAATTCTTGAATTGACTGTGTAGATGGTGTGGAAGGTCCACCATATGGATGTAAAAACAAAATTTCTCAATGGTTTTGTTGAGGAGGAAGTGTACATAGAGAAACCAGAAAGTTTTGAGACATCTGATCAGGAGTATCATGTGTGCAGACTCAAGCAAGCATTGTATGGTCTCAAACAGGCACCGCAAGGTTGGTACACTCAGATTGATAGTTATCTCACTACTTAGATTGGGCTTCACCAAAGGTGAAGTGGATGGAAACCTATGTCATATTTTGGTAGAAGGAAAATTGCTTATCATTGTTTTATATGTTGATGATTTAATATTAACAGGTGATGAGCAACTGACCAGATCTTGCAAGGAGGACCTTGAAAGGGAATTTGAGATGAAAGACATGGGTTTCATGCACTACTTCCTCGAGCTGGAAGTATATCAAGGCGATGGGGAATTATTTGTGTCTTAAGGCAAGTATGCTGCTGAGACACTACAAAGATTTCACATGGAGAGTTGTAAGCCCATGGAGACACCTCTAGCGACCAACTGGAGGAAGGAGAATGCCACTTCAGGTGAAGAGGTTGATGCTACCATTTACCAGTAGCTAGTGGGTTCATTGATGTATCTTGTGAACACACGACCATATATGTGCCATACAATCAACCAACTGATCCAAGCTATAGTTAGGCTAACCAAATCATATTGGAAGGCAGCTAAGCATGTTTTACGGTACCTCAGATGCACTACCCAGCATGGATGATGGTACAAATGAACAAAGGGAGTGAAGTTGTGTGGTTTCACAGATGCAGATTTGACAGGGAGTCCATCTGACCGAAAGAGTAAATTAGGTGGAATTTTCAGTGTTAGGCCCTCAATTTCCTGGTGCAGCAAGATGTAGGGCTCTGTGGCGCTCAACTCAACAAAATTTGAATACATGGCTGCAAGTCAAGCAACATGTGAGGTGATCTAGATGAGAAAGATACTTGTGGGACTGTTTGATCAAGAGATGTATCCAACTGTGATTTATTGTGTTAATTAGAGTTAAATTAAGCTCTCTGACAATTCGGTATTTTACAATCAATCAAGCATATAAATATATAATATCATCATTTATGGGACTATGTGCAAAGGATGATAATGCTGCTACAATACATTTTGACATAGGAACAAGATACTGACATATTGACAAAGGATTTTTCAAGAGGGAAGTTTGAATTCCACAGGTGCAGGATAGGGGTGTTTGATAATCCCTTTCTTGCTAAGAGGGAGAGTTAAGAAGTGTTGAAAGAAAGGCTCAATTTGACTTAGCCTTGGTCAAATTTTGAAAACTCGAAATTTCCGCATCAGCAGACAACTTGGAGGCAGTTAATTGAGGCGACATGGCTCTTGTCACTCAGTGAGCTAAGTAAATTCGAGTTAGTGGGCTTGGAGTTTAGTTTGCATGTGTTGATTGCTAATTTGTAGCAATCCAATTCAACTATTTCTAGTTTTACTAAGTTAAAATAGTTCTAACAATTAATAGAAGTAGTTGGAGGTGAGTTGTGTAGTGGGACAAAAGTCTAACTCAGAGATCATCCTATTAACTCATCAATCAACCAAAAGTAGCTCATCCATGCAAGGAATTCGATATGCTCAGTTGTGGTGGAGATTCCAAGGCAATGTAACATTAGTTGTAGACTAGTCTTGAGTGCACAAGTATTGCTAGCAATCAATGATCAATCCTTGGGAATTGCATAATCAATTTGGAACAAATTCCTAAAGAATAGGGGGCAATTTCCTCAAGATTTGCGCAAGGAAATTTGAGCGCAAGTGGAGGAGGAAATTGACTAAGTTTGGGTCATAACTTTCATTGAGCAAAGAAAACAATTATTCACTTGTAGATTGAGCTCAGAGTACCAAGCAATTGTAATACATTCTCTATTCATGTGATTAATGCAAGAAGGCTTAAAGGGGTTTTTACTGTTTGGTTTCCCCTAGATAAATCTATGTACTTATGTATGTGATTGATGCAAGTTTGCAAATGTTGTTCTAAATTTTGAATTAATTTCTATAGAGCAGTAAACTCGAATTGTGTCTTTTGATTTAGATTAAATTTATTAAGTAGTTGCAATTTTATCACCATATTTCTACATTGGTAAAGTTAATATAGAGTCCTCTAATTGTATAACAACTCTTCTAATTACAAAAATGTAACAATATAAAATGTTAGAATTTTCATCAATTTAAATTTCTATAAAATGTTAAATTTTTTATCAATTTAAAATTCTAAATAAATTTTTGATGATTTAGATAATTTGGTTCTATTCACAATTAGACAAAATCCCTTAAAAAAAAACCTAAACTTTGTTCTACTATACATTGACCTTAAATCATGATAACATTCTGCTTATACTTCAAAAAAAAATTATATATATAATAAAATTAACTTATTTAATAATACATAAATAAAATATTCCAAAAACAACCTAAAATACACCAAAATAAATGTAACACTAAATTACTAACATTTAAAAAAAAATCCACTATTAAGTATAAATATTCAAAATACCCCCCACAATGAACATTCTACAAAACACTATAAACCAACAACGCATTAATAATGTAATTTTCCATAAATACGATAAAATAGACTTGTTTATAAGTAAAACTTTATGGAGTTAACAAACCACTTTATCATTTAAAAATGTATTTGATTCCCATAATGTTTTCAATATCTATTCCTGGTTATATCTAAACTTTGTGGACTTAACAAACCACTTTACCATTTAATATTAGGTATTTGATTCCCATAATGTTTTCAATTTGTATGACGGGTTATAATTTTTTTCTGAGTTATTTTTAGTGTGATTTTTTTGGAAGTTTTTCAGGTGGGTTTTTTTCAATTTCTCTAAAATCTGGTAGGAATTTATTGAAATCACAATTTTGATGGGTAACTCTTGCACAATCAAAGTGGCCTAAGGGTTTTTTCAGGGTACTGAATCCATATTTATAGTAAAAAAACCAATTTAAATAACACATATCAAAATTTCACCTCAAAATTTTCTGCCTGATTGTGGCACCAGAATGTCCAAAAATCACACTAAAAACAACTCCATTTCCGTTGCCCAAATTCCTCAAAATCTACATTTAAGGTTGGTTTATATTAAACACTTTCCCATCAAATTAAGTCAATTCATTTACATGCTTTACCTATAAAGTTGGTCTTTACGAAACACTTCCAAATGAAAGAAAGAAATAAATTATTTTAACTTCCAGGAGGCTAAAGATAGCTTATGGGACAAATTGCTTTTTCATTTGCTTAGCCAATGGGACAGACTGCTTCTTCATTTGCTTGATGTATTCGGCCCTTTTTCTGTGAAGCTTCAAAATAAATGCTCCCAGCTTCTCGAAAAAGCCCTCGCTAAAGCCAGCATATCTACATACCCTATTGTCTTTGAAGCCTCACATTCTAAAATGAAATGCTTTTCTGTTTGCACTTTTCCTGAAGTATAAAAAATGCATACTCTTTCCTCCCACACTTTCTTTGGCCTTTTCCCTATTGTCTTTGAAGGCCTCACATTCTAAAATGAAATGTTTTTCTGTTTGCACTTTTCGGCAAGAACAAAAAATGCATACTCTTTCCTCCCACACTTCCTTTGACATTTTCAAATGCCCTATTTCACAACAGTGTTGATAAAATTAAATCAATGCATTTACATGCTTTACAAATTAAACAAAAGACAATTTTAAAATCAAGCTTCTCTAGTCATATAAAGATTCTATTTAACACTAATAATAAAAAATAATTTATACATTATTTTTCTTATTTGTTATTTTTTATTTATATTTATATATTTATTTTAAAAATCCACATTTCAACATTAATTTTTTTTATTCTTATATAAAAGTTTAAAGTAAATATAAATGCAATTATTGAATGTGTATACTCTGTATTATGTCATATGACTTTATACATTTGCTATTTCGAAAATTTCCCTTCTCATATATAGCCATTATATATCAAATTTATATTTTAGATATTTATGATTAATTTATTTTTTAGTTGTAATTATAATTATTTATTATTATGTATTATATATTTTGGTCGATTAAAAGTTAATCTAGATATCTTCTCCCAACTTCATTTTGATCAGATTTGTTATTCGGGAGAACACCCCAAAAACATAAAAAATGTTGTGAATAAGTACATGAGTCCCCAAAACAACAAAGCAACATGATCCAAAATACAAAAAAAATCAAGGGACAACCAACTGATTTCATGTCTGGGGAAGGAGGCGAGAGGAGGGGAGGGAGGGGTTTGGCCATGAACGCCGCCTAGAACCACTGGAGGGCCATGCCCTTCATGCACATGATAGTCAATGTGTGCCAAGCGAGCCTCAATTTTGTCCAATATTTCACTGTGGCAACGCTGACTGTGCCTCACCGAGGTAAGGCGTTCCAGGATTTCACCCCGGCTAAACTGCACATAATCATTGATATATGAAATTATTTCGTTTCGATCATCATATCTCCAATTGTAGATAACATCTAGGTTCGCTGAAATGCCACGCAATTGCTTTGCAATCATTCCCAATGATGGAAATTGCTCTACATGAACCGGGGACTCGCTCTGGTCGTGGGCGACCTCGCCCTCTACTTTTGCACTATCCCTTTTGTCTTCCAATTGCATATCTATCCCAACCGCTCACTCACCTGGTTGGACGCCTTCTGGTCTGTCAATGTTGCCTCATCATCTTTGTCACCTTCCACGAACAAGCCCAACACCAAACTGGAGACCTCCTAGCTCCATTGGCCCTACTAATTTTACCAAGAAATAAAATAATCACACTCCAATTCAAACAAATACCCCTTGCCAAGAATGCCCCCCTGGGCCCGAAAAGGGATAGAGCACAAAGACAAGACCTTTAGGCTTGAAGGGTTTGAAAGCCGCCTGACCCTTCCCCACTCAAGCCTCTAAACAAAGACATGGTTCTAAACAATACTCTCCCTCAAAGGACCACCCACCTCATATTCCAACCACAAAATAAACACTCGAGAATCAATCTAATTGAAAATAGACCAATGTATTTGTCTACTTGGGAGAATTTCCCTTTAAACACCAATTCGACCCCCATGAACTAACACTAAGAAGTTTGTAAGAGATGATGAATGCAAGATTACTTGAGCGTCGATATAACCCCTACCTTGGCACTCCACCACTATGCTAAACCAGAGCGTGACATCATCCATCTGCTCACTCCACCAGAGCCCCAAGACGGAGGAGACTGTTACACCAACTTCACTAATTGATCCGGCCCTGGGTCCCAAACTTCTGATTGAGCACTTGAAGCAAGTTCTCCCCACACATCCCACCAGGATGCCAAAACTGCAATACCACTCGATCATTGCCCCAACTTGGCCCTCCAGAGAGGCCCTCTGAGCGCACTAATCAAGAATTACCTTGCAAAACCCCAATTCTTATCTCCCAGGTGCAAACACAGTGCATGATGATGATCAACACCATTATAATTTCCTAGAGAACATCGTGAAGCTTCTGTCACTTATCCCCCCCGCCTATGTACTCGCCACGTTCCAACATTATTGATGTTGCGTGGGTGGGCCGTTAAAGCCCTGCGCTGCCAAATTTTCCAAAGTTGACACCCCCCACGGGGAAAAAATAATAATTATTTAATTAAAATCTGTATTTTAAAATTTTAAACCATTTATAATAAAAATATTTATCTTAATTTTGAATTTATTAAGTATTAAAAAAATCGAATCGAATGATAAGTATGAATTTTTTTTATCATTTAAATATAGATATGTAAAAATGTAATAATGATTATTATTAAGTTATTGCACTGAGAGATGCTGTCCTCCCTAGTATGGTAGAGATGTTGTAACATCTTATATTGTCCCGTCCTGTTTAACATTTTAACTAAATCAAATTACATAAAAATAAAAATAAAAATAAGATTAAAGTAAAACTAGCAATTACACTAAATGTTGCAAAAGAAATGCTCTAAGATAATAGCTTAGGAAATAGTAACATTAAATTATTACTTTTCCTTAGGAAAGAGTAGCATTTAGGAAAGAGTAACATTAAATTATTACTCTTCCTTAGGAAAGAGTAGCATTAAACTATTACTCTTCCATGGTGACATAGGAAAGAGTAGCATTAAACTATTACTCTTACTTAGGAAAGAGTAGCATTAAACTATTACTCTTCCATGATGACATAGGAAAGAGTAGCATTAAACTATTACTCTTGCTTAGGAAAGAGTAGAATTAAACTATTACTCTTCCATGATGACAATGAAAGTGGATGTTGATTTGAATATGCCAACTTTATTTGGGATTCAAGATTTCTTGCAATTGATATCTCTCTTGGGTTTCGTTCATTGTTCCCCCAATTCAAACTCTAGCAAACATTTGTATCATTCTGTTTTTTATCACTCTATGGATAGGATCATAGTGCCCTACATCGAATGATTTTGGATATATTATAAGAAGATTGAGTTTAAGCCAAAATATGCAACTTTTGAACTCAAGGATGTTGAAAACAACAAACACTATATAATAAAATTAATGATTTTCATTTTCTAAAATATCAAACAATATCCCATTTCCATGTTGGGTGCAATTCTCTATTGGGTGTAACTATCTTTTGATTGATTAACATTTATACTGAAATTCAAAAAAAGGTACAACAATCACTATATCTAGTAAATGATTGCAATTATCTATGTGGAAGAAGGGTATAAATGTAAAATCATATGATTGAAATCTTCATTTCCATATTGGGTGTAACTATCTCTTGATTGATTGACATTTATAATGAAAAAAAACCACAACAATCACTATTTATAGTAAATTATTTTCACTTTCCAAAATAACAAATATTCATTATAAATATTCTATTTATAATGAAAACTTCCAATTGATAAGCATTTGACAATTAATATATGAGTTAAACATTTATACATAGGCATTGTTAGTGTATCATGGCTTATCAATAACACATGTTCAATATGACACATTTTGATATGAGATATTTTTTAATTAATTAATTAATGTACGATAAACTAATTAAAATAACATAATTAAATTAAAGATAAATCTTAATCCTTAATACTAAATACCATTATGAATATTTCAACATATTTCATAGAAATTAAATCTTTACCATTCATCTAATAATTAAATCAAAATTAAAATTTTACACAATTAAAATTTAAAAAAATTAAAATTAAAATTAAAATTATAGAAAATTTATTCAAAATAAAAAATATTAAAATATTAAAATTTCTATACATTTATATAATACTCACTTATATTCCTCAAAATATTTTTAATTTAAATTTATTAAAAAAATAACCCAATAAAAAATAGAAATAATGAAAACCCTCCATTAATAATGTACATGTTCACTAATTCTTATAAAAAGGAAGTAATCAATCTGAAACCAGACATATATTATTAAAATTATATTTTTAAGAATAAAAATAATTTATCACGCATTATTAATTTATATATTTAGTCGATAAAGTAATTTTGATATTTTAACCTACCGAAACTCCGTATCCTTTTATACATATTCTTACGTCAGAGAGTACAGCCCAGGTGTTGCCGTGTCCCCAACTCCGGGTGGTTTTGTCAAATATTTCTGGCTCTGTAACGGCTGTCTCTTGAAAAGCAGGGCGCTATCGTTCATGTCTCCTAAATTGAACCCCAACAACTATATACTTCATTTAATTCAATTTAGGGTGTGTCGCTAGTCTGACATGCCTAGCGGAGCTAAGGCGGAGGAATTGTGTGGACTGTTCAAAGTGGTTGGAATTCGGATAAAATATTTCAAAAAATTGTAGAGAACGTGTTTGAATCGTGTTTATGATGGTGGAAATGGATTCAGCACCATCAAAAAAAGGAATTGTGTGGACTGTTCAAAGTGGCTGGAATTCTGGTAAAAAATTTCAAAAAATTGTATAGAACGTGTTTGAATCGTGTTTATGATGGTGGAAATGGATTCAGCACCATCAAAAAAACGTCAAGGACTCCTAAAATTTTGAAGTTTAACAACCATAATTCGGATTTACAAAAATCCTTACCGGATTTTCTTTAAATATGACCGGAATTTCCATAACTTTTCGGGCAATTCCTCCGGCTAGTTAGACTACGGCATGCCTAGCGGGTAGGTATCCGCTAAAAATTGATGGTTAAATGATGATTTGCTAATCAAATATAGTTAAAATTTTTGCAGTAGTCTAACTGGCTGGAGGAATTGCTGGGAAAGTTATGGAAATTCCGGTTATATATAGAGAAAATCCGGCAAAGATTTTTGTAAATCCAAGTTATAGTTGTTAAACTTCAAAATTTTAGGTATTTTGGACGTTTTTGATGGTGCTGAATCCATTTCCACCATCGGAAATACTATTCAAACACTGTTTTTACAAGATTTTTTGACATGCATGTCTCAATCTATTGACATGCATGTCACAATCTAGTTATAATGATGATGATGATAAATACGGTTATCCATCCGTGTAACATAGATCGAACAGTTAACTAACAATTCAATTTTATTTGGAATCTGATATTAAAAATCTGCGATGAGATCGCAATCAATTATTCAGATTGAAATTTTTCCATGATGTTAACAAGATCCCAATCAATTGTTCGGAAAGAAATTGACGTTTTATATCAGCACGCTAGCGCCGAGAATTTTCTCAGGGAAAAATGTAATTACGAAGCTTTCTAACAATTATTTGGAATCTTGAACTATTCAAAACTTTATATAAATTTCTACTCAAAAGTGTATACATTTGCTGTGTTTTAAATTATAATTAATCTTTTTAATATTTATTATAAGTTATAATAATATGTTGTAGTGTAGTTTAATAAGATATTGATATAGTTTCAAAACATTGGAGGTTTACTGCAGTTCTACTAATGAATAGAGTCTCATTTGAGGACCTTGAGAATACTCAGATTTGTTCATGTGCACAGAACATCCAATAGGTTAGCGGATCTTTTGGCAAATAAAGGTGTACTTTGCATTGGAAACAACAAAAGATATGCTTGGGAGTTGACACCCTCAGGAAATTTGAGGGAGGACTGTAATAAACAAGTGATCGAAGACAAGGAGCATTATCAATCTATGAAAGAAAAGCAATAATCAGACCTATGGAAACAGAGGAAATGGAACCAATCGCAGAAGAGAAGCAGGGGGTAAACAACAGGCAGTTTCACTGGCAGTGGACCATTGATTGCAGTAGTTTCTGACATCCAATGGATTTCGGAAGGTTAAATGCTCGGAAGATAAACCTCCAAACGGACCTGAAATATCTCAAAGCAACAGTTAATGCCACTCATCGGGTCCGCATGGATAAGTATCAAGAGGGCATGTTACTAGGTCGAAATTGGCTCAGGACCGTCGGATCTACGATGGATGGATCGAATGGTTTTTAAGCCAACAAGTTGACTGACGGTTAACCTTAATTCGGACCCGAAATTGTTTAGATTGGTGGTTTAGGCTTTTCATCGGGTCCGTTTGAACTTATAAGGAGCGGGCTAGTTGGTAACCCGAAATCCGTTCTGAACCGTTAGATCTACAACGACCGAATCGATCGGTTTTCGGGCTGCTTTGTAAACCCAAGTTTAAGGCTTGTTTTAAGTGATTTATTGTTGTTCTATGGGTTATAGGTTTGGTGGGCCCTCGACTTCAAAGGCTGTCGGGTTCTTCGTGACCCAAAACTTTTGTCTTTCAGCAGTCCCAAAAAGACTTTAAAACCCTTTTTTCTTCTCTTTCGGGTTAAGAAGGTAGGTTCTTCAGTGTTGCTTTGCTTGCTAGTTAAGTGAGTTAATCCTTTGGTAGGTTTTATTGAGGTTGGAAAGGGGTTGTGCTGCTATTCATAACATCGTACTTTTGTACATTATGTACTTTTTTCGATTAATGGAAGATACCACTCTTACTAGATCAAAGAAAAAGAAGATATTGATATAAGTAAATAAATAATTAATTCATTGTCATTTCAACTTATCAACGAGATATATATTATTCTAATATTACATTATTTATTAAACAATTATTAGCTAACTCATAAAAGTTTATATTTGTCATAAAGAATAGATGTGGTGTATACATGTAAGTTATCAGTGTATAGTCAATTGAAAGATCTTATTTTGTTAATACATTTTGAATGTAATGCAGAGACTAGACGTTGTTTGAGACTAAAATTTTTGCACATCTCTCGGCTTTATATCAATGAATTTTTGCACATCTCTCGGCTTTATATCAATGTGAAGCACATCTCTCGCTTTTACACAGTTGTGTTTACATCAATGTGATAAAATATAAATATATTAACTATAAACAAAATGGCTTTCCAGGTGAGATTCCTGGAGAGTGTATAAACACTCACACAAGCCCACTTACATTGAGTCAGATGAGCCTCAAATATATAGGCTTTCACACTAATGGGATGGTTTCAACCACTCCCTAGATATTAGGATATGAGGTCTAAGATTAGAGTCTCAAACCTATCATCATCATAATAATTATCTAAGTTTAGCTTTCTCCATTACTTCCAACACTCCCCCTTAATGGATAAAGGGTACTGAACAATAACATACGCTTGCTGGTTTAGTCTCAGTTAGGCTTACAATTAAAACATGAAAAACTTGGTAACAAAGGTTTTCATTTTGGTCTTTTTGCTTGTAAGTCCATGCTTGTTCATCTTGAGTCGAGGCTTCATCTTCACTTTCCTCGCCATGAGGTAGTGATGTATCTTCACCTCATTTCTTCCCTAGTGATGGAAAGCTTGAATTCTTATTCTCGCCCTTCTTAAGATTATGATAGGCTGGATAGAAGAATTTTCCCTCTCACTATTTCCGGTGTCAACCATCTGAACGTCAGCTATGATGTCTTCATCATTAATGTCTGCACACACAGGAATATTAATGAGATCATCACAATTTAAATTCTCTCCAGCTTTGTCTTCTTCTGTCACGTCTTTGCAATCAGCGTCATGTGGCTCATCCAATTGATCTTCAACACTTTGTTCCTCTTTACACCCTTCCTGAAGATCAACTTGTGTGTCTTCAATCTCAGGATCTTGCACAATAGACTGTGCCTCTTGATTTTCGTGGTCATCAACAAAACCACAATGTTTTTTTGAAATTTCTTTTGAATTGAACATACAACCCATGCTAATGCCTCAATATGCCCACATGAGAAAAACATCATCATTAGAATAAAAAATATCTAAAAATATAGACATATTGTTAAAGTCCAGCTTATCTCGTTTTATCTTGCTTCAAGATTTCTTTTCGACTCCACATGGTCCTCTAACGAGCTCCAACAACCCCGTTACCATGCAGGCGGGAAACTTTTCCCTTTGGCAGCTCTTCAACTGTAGAACCTTGTAGACTGTGGTTTCTGTGCCACGTAGGTCTCAGTGCCCTCAACTCTAGTGATGAACAACAAAACAACCTCTCACAAGTTGGAAACATTATCAATATCTAATTCTGATGTATGTAATTAGCAATTTCTGATAACACATATTTTTGAAGATGGGCTCAAATCAACAAGAACTTTCACATTTCAGATTTTGAATTTGTGAAGGCTATCACTGTTTTCATTCTTTTCTTCTGAACTCAATTTTTGTTTGAAACAGAAAATTCTCTCTGTTCACCTTAAGAGCAGTGCAACCATGTAGCTGTCACAAGCTCTGGAACATGCCTGAACAACACGCTGCCTCGACGCAGCTTTCTTTCTTCACTGACTTCACTGGGAATCTGATTTACATGCCTCAATCACGATCTCCTTCCATGAGGTTTGACAACGGTTCTACTTAAACTCCATGACCTCCATGCCTCAATCACGATCTCCTCTATGCCTATGCGAGATCGGCTTCAAATCCATAAAACTCGATCTCACCGCTCAAACAGGTGCACGTTCTGCCTACACAGGTTGATTGTGCCCACACAAGTCAATTAGCCAGCTCGATCTACACGACCCTTGACTCGACAGTGCAATCTGTTGCAGCTTACGGTGCAACAGCACGCAACAGGGATGCCACTGCAAGGTAGTCAAATGTCTTTGCTGCTTTGATCACCTCCAATCAAATCACAGGTACAGTGAACTCCATAGATCCGCTTCTCAGAGAAAAAAAATAAACTAACGCGACCAATCTGGTTGCCAAGCCGTCATGTGGAAAAAAAATGAGTGCCAATAGGTTTCGGTAACCAGCCAACAGACAATGCATCAGGCACATCCAAAAAAAAAAATTTAACCAATCTTTGCAAATGTACAAAGCAGATCTAAACCCATGCTCAACCACAAGCTTCACAATTACAACGCTGAGGATTAATTGGCTCGGCGATCCAATCCACTCGATCAGGCCACTACAACTAGTCTGGTTAATTGATCCACCTGACGATCCAATCCACTTAATGAAGAAATTTAGCCAGTGTGAAATTTAGGTTGAAAATACGTGTTTATGTGTTGCGCTAAATATGTGCTCCAACACGCTAGGGAGAGGCTTTTGCTCTTGACAAAAAGGATTACAAAATACACCTTCAAGGAGTCGACCTCTCTTAATACTTAAAAGACATCACACGAGCCTCTGATCCCATTCAGACAACAACCCTCCATGCGACAAGGTCAACGCGATTTTACGCCAAGCCCTCGTGCTGATCTGTAAAATAAAAAACTGTGCAAGTTTTTTCAGTGAATCGACGCGATTTTCTCGCTGACACACGCGAATCAGCACTATTCCATGTCCAAATCATGCGTTGCTTTTGACTTAGGTGCGTTGGGCAGATTCTCCACTCAGCGTACAGGTTCCTCCGTCCTGTAGCTTTGGTACCATGTTAAAATCTAAATATATTAACTATAAACTAAATGGCTCTCCAAGTGAGATACCTAAAGAGTGTACAAACACTCACACAAGCCCGCTTACATTGAGTCAGATAAGCCTCAAATATATAAGTTTTCACACTGATGGTTTCAACCACTCCCGAGATATTAGGATATGAGGTCTAAGATTAGAGTCTCAAACCTATCATTATCATAACAATAATCTAAGTTTACCTTTCTCCATTACTTCCAACACAATGTTGGGGCGAGAGCGTTGCATAAATGATTTCAAGTTTTGGTTGAAGTCTTTGGCAGTGATATTGAGTATTAATGTTATAGTTTATGTTAAATCAATGTGTTTTCATAAAGAATGTTATAGTTTATGTTTAACCAATGTGTTTTAATAATTTGTTTCTTTATAGTTTATGTTTAATTAATGTGTTTTAATAATTGGTTGGGAAATTGAATATGAATTTTTTTTTTTTTTTTTTTTTTAATTTTCTTTTCTGTCTCAAATATAAAATGCATAATATCAAAGTAAATATAGAGAAATTATATTCATATTATGAAATATAGTGAGATTATTTCTACAAAATCATTACTAGATATTGTTATAAAATTACAAAATCTATGTCCAAGGAAACGAAGCACTTCAAAATCCAAACACTGTTTGGGCTCTCTAAAAAATCTCAAATTTGAAAACCATAAGAGTTCTTATTAAAGGGCTCTCTAAAAAATCTCAAATTTGATAACCATAAGATTTCCTATTAAACTTGACGTTTTGGCTCCTTGGATCATCCAAAAAAGATGGCCCTTGCTCCAAACACATACATGTATCAGTCTAAACACCAACACAACATGAGAACATCAACTCCTTCCCAATCTTCTCTTCTTGGGCACCTGCACAACACATAAACGTGTATCAGTTTAAGAAAACTAAACCCTGCAACACATATTGGAATCACAGCTCATCAGACCATACAAATTATATACTCGAGAAAATCAATGAAGTACGTGTTCTTATGAAATCATCACGAAAAAACAGTTTGAAATCTAAATGAAATCATCACGGAAAAAGAGTTTGAAATCTAATAATGCAATATCGATAAGAAGATTCCCTTTTTTAATGAAACGATTCTCCCAACGAATTTTGTTTCAAGAATTTCATCCTTCGATGGAAAAGGAAGCAAACCGGAACGTAGCTATTTGTTTTGAGCTTGAAATATCCAATATGAAATACCATACACTCTGTGGGATAAATCTCTTGCAGTATGCCAGGTTTTGCTTCTTCTTGAGGTTTGCGGTTTGCTTTGGGTTGTGTTTTCGCCACAACCTCATTACTGGTGTAATTAGGAGTTGTGATTCAGTTGCTGTTTATTGGGAGTTTTGATTTAGGTTGATTCTATCTCTGGCACATAAATGTGGAACATTTAGGTTTTTAATTCCGGCTTGTTCTTC
This sequence comes from Pinus taeda, assembly GCA_000404065.3. Taxonomy (NCBI): domain Eukaryota; kingdom Viridiplantae; phylum Streptophyta; class Pinopsida; order Pinales; family Pinaceae; genus Pinus; species Pinus taeda. Next base: position 136,895 of record APFE031142988.1, on the reverse strand, counting down.
TTCTCAAGTCTGGAGGAACTGATATAATGTCTCTGTTTATAAATATAGCTTTTTCGACCTTAAAAAAACCTATATTACTATGGGGGCCGTTAATACCATCTAGAGCGAGTTACTATCACCATCGTTTTATGAAAATATGGAGGAATTGAATAAACAAAAAGTTCTCATGCCTGTTGAATAGAAGGGCATCTCCATCTCATGAGATCTCCTAGCCATTGAGATAACTATGCTGACAGGATGCCAAAGAAAGCGCAGAGCAGGTTCACAAATTTTAAAAAATTCAAAAGTTACACGAGGGAGGAAAAAGCCGAGAGCATGTTTATGTTGATTTGTTCGACAGGCTTGTTCGAATTGCTGTAACTGCCCCACCGACAGTTCGAACCTCATAGCATATGCAAATCCTCCACTAGCTGCCGAGAAGAAACCACAATGGGACTGTGTGGACTCATGGCATGGTGATGACAGCAGGCACAAGCCATTCTTGACCCTTTTCTTCCAAATTTCTTGTGCCAATTAATAGCTGAAACAAATCAAAAACAGGAAAGTACAATGATTGCGTTTCGAAAATCAGCCAAAACCAGAAAACATAATGAAGAACTAGGCATATAGCCATATTTAATAGGCAGCGATGGGAAAATGGTTTGTTCGTAAACAGGGATACTCGTTCCAACAACAGTGTACATCGATGGTTAGTCCCTAATTCTTGTGGGAGGTTTCACGGCCTGTAATGATCCAACGACACAATGTTTTTTAATCGTCTAACACAAATATCTACAACCCGCGACATGACACTATGACAGGAGTTGGTCTCAAAAGGGAAACACATTACGAAGTAATAATCAATTTACCATTGACAATTTTTGGACTGTATATTTTGAATATCATAATATTACTCACTTAAAATTAAATAAAATAAAATGAAACTAATTTTACGTGAAAATATTTTTACTTTGTCAATGTAAAATAAAAATAATAAAAAATAGTGTTAAAACCAAAATAACATAAAATAAAATTAATAAAAAATAAAGTTAAAATAAAAATAACTTCATGGTATTTACCCATAGTATTTATGTGGAATATAGCCTATTTAAAGGGAGAAATTAAACCAATCTAGATCCATCTTAAATTTGGATCTATCAGAACTGAGAGGGATCAAATCTTTTTTCACTCTAAAAGAGGTTTGCATCTCAATATTTGATCTCTCTCGATGCTTGGTATATCTAGAGTTAAGATGGATCTCCACTGGTTTATATATGTGTTCAAAGAGGTTGGATCCAATGGTAGAAAGCAATCAATTTTTCATCATTGAGCAAAGTTCAATTCTCGTGAGGGTTTAACCGCCAAAGGGGTCACCTTAAAGGTAGTGGTCAAATGTGCGGTTGGACCTAGAGATATTATAATAAAATGATTTCAAGACCTTTGTGCACACATGAGTGGATCAAAGCCCACTGCCACGTCCTTCAACTTTTATTCTCGTGACCCATGCACATAAGTGGATGAAATCCTGCCCTATGTTCTTTAACTTTTAATCCCATCATTAGTGCACATGTAAGTGGATCAAATATCACCCCCCTTCAACTTTTATTCTAGTGACCCATGCACATAAGTGGATGAAATCCCGCCCTATGTTCTTTAACTTTTAATCCCATGATTAGCGCACATGTAAGTGGATCAAATATCACCCCCATTTCCTTAAACTTTTAGTCTCATTGACCAGTGCACATGTAAGTGGATTAAGGCCCACCTCCATGTCCTTCAACTTTTAATCTCATGATATGTCACATATAAGTGGATCAAATCCCACTCCCACGTGCTTCAACTTTTAATGTCATGACACATGCACATAAAAGTGGATCAAAGCCCACCCCCATGTCTTTCAACTTTTATTCTTGTGACCCATGCACACATAAATGGATCAAATCCTACCTGCATGTCCATAAACTCTTCAATCAGGTGACCATGTAGACATAAGTGGATCAAAACTCACCCCATGTCCTTCAAATTTCTGTCAGATCTCGCTAACACAATATATTTTAAAGGACCTTGTCTTGTAAGGTGGCCTAGAATCGAAACTATAGAGTTGCTGGGAGGAGACACATAGAATCCAACTATTCTAAGCTCTGGTGTGGCCCAAGCTGAATTACATTATAACAATATTTATATATAATTATCGTATTTATAATATTTCCTTTTACATATAGATTTGATTATTTATTTATTTTTTTCTACTTTTTTAGTGAGTACATCAAATGTATATATTAAATTTCTTAAACTTAAAGATATATATATATATATATATTATATATATATATATATATATATATATATATATATATATCTATGTTTGTGATTAGGAATCAACAACTAGGTTGTGTTTGGCTTGTATTGGTGTCACCCAGCCCAATGACCCACACTTTACACGCTGGAAAGGGTATACGTGTCAATAAAAATCTTCAGTTGCCCTGTGTAGTGATCATCCGCGGGATTTTTACGTTAGGTTGGTGGATAGAGTTAATACTCGCACTAAATGCGCTGTCCTCCCGCCTCGAACCTGCCTCCGCTCGCTCTTCGTGCCATAACCCTGGTCCTTGTGGTGGTTCTGGATTATTCTTCCGCTTCCTTCGCGCTGAGAGTTCTTGGTTGAGGGTTTCTTGGGTTCCTTCTGTGGAACGCTGTTTGCTCTGTTAAGTCTGGTATTTGCAACCTTCTGCCAATGAGAATCCTCGAACTCTTCTCTGTTCGGCTTGCTTGTAACTGTAAGGAAAATGCTGTCTGGGAATGGTTGTTATTCGGCTCTGAACCGTGGTTCGAAACTGGTAAATTCAACTGTTCATTCTCCTTATGCATGCGCATGTTCTATAATATATTTCCGACGTTTGTTTGCTGGTTGTAACTTATTGATGGTCTGCGAGCGCGTCTTCGTAATTTAGTCAGGGTTTTATGGTCGATTTCTGGATGTTCGCTGTGGTTTTGTTGCAATTCTTGAGCGCCTGTTGTATCCTTGTTCGAATCTGGTTCAATCTTCTCGTTCACGGTTATTCTGGGTTCTCACTATGCGGCACTGGTATTTTTCCTGAGCACAGGACCACTTTGGCGTTCGTTCGTCGTTGGGAACAGGTATTACTTCCTGTCCTTGCTTCAATTTTGCTCGGCTTCTGTTATTGGGACTTACCCTCTTGGCTCCTTTGGTCTACAGTCGTTCAACTCCTTCGGGGCATCACTATGGTTGATTCCGACTTCATTCACTCAGGTATTTACTTGTATGTTCATTTTCCGCACGCATTTACACACTTTCTTGTAGGTTTTTTTTCTCCCTGCCTTGTTCGTGACACAATCGTTCTGTTGGTTGCAGGTCGCTGTTGGCAACCTGGGTGTGCGAATCCTCCAGTCTTTAACTTATACAATCCGTTTGTCTTTGGTAGGCCTGAATCCCAAATATTTTGTTTGTATTTGCACGATAAGTGCCCACGGTCACTGTAGAGTTGTTCAGGTTTTTTGGTCATTGAATGAAATTTGTTATAGCTATGTTCCTTTCGGTCACTTGCTGTGTCAAGTTTGAAAAAATGAAAGCCGTCGATGTTTGTTTTGGTTAAACCCTAGTCCAGGGTTTTCTGGCTTGTAATGTTATTCCGGCCATGCGTCTTGTTATTACGCTATTTATAAGAATGGAATTTTTTTTCATAAGATTGTTCTGGTTTTGAAATAGTTAAATTTATCGACGGTTCTTCGATTTTCTGGAAACGAAACTTATGAAAAATATGCAGCAACGTTACCTCTGTTTATGGTTGTTTTCCGCCTCTGTTCTGTAGTTGCTCTTCTGGTTTCTAATACGGGTCGTGGCTGACTCCTGTGCGCAAATTCTTTTTCTCGGACTTCTGGAGATTGTGTGTCTTGGTCCTTGTTTGACCGTGTGCGAAAAAATGCATCCAATAATTGTATGCTTGTATTAAGTATGTGACTGTATATTACATAGACATCGTCCAATGCTTACTAGTTGACTGTATGTTCGTGTTAGCATATATATATAATAGCAGATCAACAGACATTCTTAGTGTGGTATTTTATCAAACTGTAAAGAAAAATTTATGTTAGGCGAACAGTAGGAAATTATACAGATGGACAATAGCTTTTGAATGCTTATGGCTTGATTGTCTTTATTTCTCTTCTTCTGTAATTGACTGAACTCCTCTCTGTTACATTTTGATTTGTTTATATCTCTCTGTTTCAGTTGATTTTTGCAGTTAATCAAACTATCATGGAATATGGTTACAAAAATCCTGTTATCGTTAATAACTATATTTGCTTGACATTACAAGATTTGGAGGAACAGTTTGTCCTTACTCCCCTAATTCAACGTACCATTTCCTAACTAATAACTGAGCTACAATAATTCTAATTTAACTAAAAATGCCTGAATTCACTGATTCTATAAAACAAGTTAAAAGAAAAACTATTACAGTAAAAATTAAATAGTCCAATCGATCAATAGTCTGCGAACCTAGTTGAGATTTTTCCTAGTTACGGTGAGCTGGATGCTCCTGCATCATGTATCTATGTGACACAAGGTTGATTTAGATTATTATTCTTTTGTGTAACTGCCTTGCTTTCAAGACGACGCATGGGTTTGACACTCAAGGAATTTGAACAAAGAACCTCATCGCTGAAATAACTGTACATATCATATGGTTGTCAAATAAACTACCTTGAAAAACAAATTGATATATAAATAATATATAAATAATATTCTTTTTATTAAATTAAATAATTGTACTAAGAGGCTCTCTA
>APFE031142988.1:119563-131800 GCA_000404065.3 Pinus taeda | reverse complement strand
ATTTAACAAAATAAAAAATAATAAAACAATACTTCATTAACAAAATAAAAAACAATAATAACAAAAAAAAGTCAATGTCAGCGATAAATAGAATACTTCAATTTCCATCTTGATTTTTATCAGCTTTATATAAAAATACAAACTAATTGAAAGTTAAAAAAAATTATTTTACTTTTAGTATGGGAGAAATCTATAATTTGTTCTCACTTAATATGGAGTTGAAAGATAACATATAAAAATATGATTTAAGAGATGACATATAAAAAAAATATTATTGATATTATATGATGTGTAATTCATTTTATGCTCATTGGACATGTAATATCTAAAACAAAAATATATTTAACAAAAAAAATAGTGTTAGTCAATAAATAATATTTACATTAAAAAATTCTTCTATTTTATTTCCATTGCTAAGACATTGCAATTTATTAATTCTTAATATAGTTTAATATATAATAATAAACAAAATATAATAAAAAAAATTAGTGCAGTTTATAAAATTTTTTATTATATAAATTAAATATTTCAAGATGCATGTTGGGTAAAAGATTTTAAAATCAAATATACATAGAGAGAATTAGAGAGTTATTATTACATTAATAAGTTTTTTCTAATTCTTTTGTTTTTGTTTGCTAGGTTATGTGAGTCCCTCTATGACTAGCACGCCTAACCTGTGACTTGAGTAGTCACGACCCAGGGGCATCTAGGTCGTCAAAATCACTTGAGGATCGCACCCGACCTAGGCCACACCAACCCTTAGCATGACTATATTTCGCCCACCAAGTTTAGCGCTGATGACCTTTACACTAAGGGAGCAATAATAGAACACCTTGTCACTGTCTATTCCATGCCCTAAGGGCTAAGTTATTTCTAATTCAAGTTATGAGAGCGATATGCAATTTCTTTGATGACATGTAACATCTTAACGAATATTAATACCATAAATAATTCAATGTGTGTCTATATGTTTTTGTGTGTAGAGAGAGATATGTAACATTTTAAAAAATATTAATAGAAAAAATAATTCAATGTGTGTGCGGAGAGAGAGAGAGATATCCATCTATTTTCTACTTTACTAATGTGGAGATTAAAATATTTCAGTGTGAATCAATGTATATATTATATAAAATATGAAAATAATTTTTCTATAGTTAAAAAATTATTGTGTTTTTCTCAAACCAACATAGATCCAATTAACTCCAATTACCAAGAGCCAGAGAAATAATCTCTTGATGCATCTTTTTCAAATTTCAATCAAAACAAACTTACATCTTGAGATTTGATCCAAACTCTTGCAAATCCAAAAAAATGTATTCTATACTAATAAATTATTTTTTTATTAAAATTTGTCAATTATTTTATCTTATCTTAAAAATATATTAAAAATTAATTTAATCAGAAAAAAATGTTTATAAAAAAATTACTTCAACCGTCCATTATAAATGTTAATGTGATATATATATATACACACACACGATACCATTCTTAACCCATTTTGATAGTGGAGGTTAACACTTATGTCAAAGAAAATCTAGCATGGTAGGTAAGTTGACACTAGAGCTTAACACTTAAGTCAAAGAAGATCTACATAATGTCAGATTGTAGGTCCCTAACCTAATGATGTATCTCCCAAAGCAACTATCAACCAGAAATAAAGTTGTTGCTTTCTTGCAATGAAAGAAACCAGATGTTTCCCCACTTTTCCACTCATATTCTTAATTATTGATAAACGAGGTAGTTGACAAATGTTTCTTGTGATTTACTCTCGAGACCATCCCTTATCCCCACTTCTAATGAAGACTGTATTGTTAATTAACAAAGTGGGTAATACTGTTATATTTTATTCCCAAAAGAAATTCACTTACCATGGGAATCTTGTATACTTCATGTAATTTATAAAATTAGGAATTATGATTTTTTTTCCATAAAATTTCAGTGAAAATTATATTGGCTAAGTATTTTTTTCTTGAACAAAGTGGGTAATAGGGCTCTATTTTATTCCCCAAAGAAATTCACTTATCATGGATATCTTTATGGTTATATTAATTATAAATTATTAAAGAATAAATATAATATAGTAAAAAAATAATATTGTAAAAATTATTTAGGTGTGATAATATTGTAAATTATTTTGTTTATTTTAGGTATGAATAATGTAAGAGTTTGGAATCATTGCATTATTGTTATTAGGTGTTAGAATTGGGTAAGCCAAATAATTTTTTTAGCTCAATAAAAATGTTGATATAGGAAGATAATTTTAGCAATAAGCCTATTTATAATGTTAAAGAGATTTAATATTTTACTCTTTACTTAAAGGTTATACAAAATCACTTTTGTTTCAATATCAAGCGTGAAGATGTTGAATGTGTTAATAAATTTCTTACATGTCGTTTAGAGTGCTTCTACATCTTTTTGTTGACAATGTGGTTATTTTTCCATGCACCATGATAACTACATGAGAGGTAGTGGAGAGGTTCATTTTATTAGGCATTCATAGTATTGAAGGCCCTTGTAAAGAGGAAAGCATTTAATTCTTCTTACACATAGTATATGTAGCTTGCATGCTCCACGAAGAATACAAAATAACTAGATATATTATTTGAGTTGATGATTGCCAATCCTTAGGGGAAATAACCTCCAAATAGGACAATAAACCTCAAATTCCTTATTAAAGGATGAACCCCAGCATGACTGCACAAATTACCTAGAAGAAGGATCCCTAAAATCATTAGAGAGGGGTTTTTATTGCTACAAAGCCAATGAAATGATTGCCAAAGAGTCATGGATTTGATGCTATCACCTTCACTAAAATTGCTTAGAAGACAAAGCCTTAACTTCATCAAGAAACCAAACCATTCATATACAATAATTAATACAATAATGCAATGAAAACCATTAAGGTACGCTGGTACCTTATATTATTCCTTAAGCAAGTAGTGCACTCCACAAGTGGTGCTTGATGATACAATTACAATACTCTTCACTATACCTCCATTACATTGCTTCTACTTATTTATAGTACCATTTATCTCCTAAGAACATACTAGAGAAGGAACATTCTTGTAGGTGGAACCTTCTAGTAAGCTTTCTTATAGTTATTTCTTTCACACTACTATATGGGCCTTATTTAATATAAATGGCTTCCATACATAGCCATAAATAACCATCTAAATATTATTGTTTCCTTGGGTACCCCCTAGGTACCCCACACTACTCCCTTAGGACAATAAACCCTGAATTCCTCATTTGAGGATGAACCCCAACATGAATGCACAAATTACCTATAAGAGGGATCCATAAAATTGTTGGAGAGTGTTTCTTGATTGTTAGAGAGCTAATGATTTCATCGTCGTAGGGTCATAGTTTCAATACTATTACCTTCACTAGAAATCACTTGAGAGTTAGCACATTGTAGAGGTTATATATACCTTGGAGAATGAGTATGTTTATGTTGAGTGGTAAGCCAACTTTGTAGTGCATACAAAAGACAAGGAAGAAAAGAGAGAGAGAGAGAGTCATGAGTGTTATATTCTATTGAGAGCCACAAAAGAGTCTAGGGCTGCATACATGGAAGGTGCAAGCCAAAATTAAGTACCACCCCATATTTTGTACCTTGTTTTAAAAATGATATTGGGATTTTTCCTCCACCTCCAATAAGGTTTTGGTTAAACAACCCCAAAATGAACCTTTCAAAAATATTTTGATTGGATAATGGTATGTGATCTTTGTGAACAAAGGTTCCTTCCCACCCTTTCATGCCTAGCAATCATTCCTCCAATAAAACTCTTACTCTCAATATGTGTAGGAAGGAGATTGGTTTTATTTTTTTTGTTAGGTATTTAATTTAATGAATAATTTTGGTGAGAGCTGGAGAGGGAGCTATTCCCTTGATTCTAAGTGAATTTATAATCAATAAGAAGTTGCATCATTGAGATTTGAGTCAAATTGATTTATTTGAGGAGCTTTGATTCCTATAATGTTATCAACACTTTGTTGGGTGTGGAGCCTGATTATATTCTTTATTCAGAGGTATTATCGCATTGGACCCTAGTTCGTAATGTGGCGGCAATGCCGCCCATAAAATGTTCGCCATTAGGGGGGTCCAGGGGGCGACGACGATTATTTGGAGCCCCCCCCTAGCGGGGGATCAGGGCCAACGCCCCCGCAGCTAAAAATAGATGTAAAATTGCCTTGTAAAATGTTGTAATTTTGTAGTCAATATGGGCCATTCATTGGGCGGAGATCTGACGGTCGAAGTTATGTTTAATTTAGGGTTTTTTTCCTTAAAAGGCAACCTCTCACTATATATGAGGGAATTGTATTACGTCTATGGAGATCTGTATTCTAAGCGAGGAAGAGAGAGGAGTTTGAGAACGAAGAGGGAATTACAATGGATCTGCTGTAGGTTGTATCTCTCCAGCTTGCTGGATAATATAAAAGGAAGGATTTGTTGTTTCTCCATGGAACTAGCCCAAATTGGGTGAACCACGTATATTTGTGTCTCTCTTTTTTTATGCATCTTTTGTGTTTATATTTTTACAATATAGTTTATGTGTTCCATTGCTCTGTAATATATAATTTTCTAACACACTTATGATTTATTAATAGTGAATACTCCAATTATTCATGTTAATTAAAATTTTGTGTGTCCTCCAAGTTCCAGAATGACCCATACTTATCACCCACATGTTTTGAAGATGTGTGTGTTTGTGTGTGCATGCCAAGGGTGAGCTGTAGTTTTTCATTTTCATTTTCCATGTCTTCACGCACTTGCTAAGTATTTCTTCATCCTTTGATTGCTACTCTAGTTAAGCCAGTGGAAATCTTTGGGAAAGAATCACGAGAGTAAGAGCTCTTTGGAAGACCCAAAACCAATTCATATAACCTACTCAAATCTACTTCCAATCTCTCAATTTATTGACTTTGATGAGCCACTATAGTTGAATATTCAACATTTTTTGCCTTATGGGAGTCAAGATGAGTTAACATTCTACCACTAAAATGGGAGAAATCCACCTAAAGATTTTGTAAGGGATATTTCAATTTGAGTGCCTATGGCCCTCCATTCATATTGGGTAAGATGTCTTTCATATTTTTTGTTACATCCAAATTGCATGGTCATCATGAAATGTTGAGCACTATATATGATCCATGTTAACTTTAAAAGAGTCTTTGGTGAGTCTAATGAGATCCCTAGAATCAATGCTCTCTTTCTAAATTCTTGAGTGTACCCTTGCACACTTTTCCTGTTCAACTACCGAAGAGTTTGCCAACTCATCATGGCTTGTTGCATGTAGGCCAATGGATAGAACTGCTTCTTGATTGCAGAAACAAAGTCACTCCAGATATAGATAGTCTTCCCATGTCTTTTCATGTCAGCTTGGGTTTTGCCTTCCCACCAAACCAAGGTAGTGACTCCTAGGCGTAGGCTTGCTAGCTGAATTTTTCTCTTGTCTGAGTCGATGTTTTGCACTTTGCAATACACATCAATTTGTCCAATCCAATTGTCCAATTTTTCAGCATTTAGCTCTCCATCATATATAGGCAAGTCAAATTTAACATCTAGCTTGATCAAATATGCTTTCTTATTATCCACAGAGCTATTAGGAGGTGTGAGAAATCTTTCCTCCTTCCCTTTTCGCTTTGAGTGGTCATGGGAATGAGACTCATCTGCTTCTTTATCTTGTTTAGAACCTGATGAATCTTCCTCCTTATGCTTTCTAAAATGCCTATACATTTCTTCTACCATAGACTTTATAGCTAGGAAACTCTCTATGAATTGAGGGTCTAGCCCCATAGAAACTTCCTCTGACATTTTCTGCTGAGGATAGACTCTCCCAATTTCAGGATTAGTTTCGACCAACTCTCCTTCTCCTAATTTTAGCTTTGATCTAGTGAGTATTCAATAGCTAAACCAACACAAGCTTATCTAACCTTACAACCTAGAGCTCTGATACCACTTGATCTGATAATCACCCTATGATTGACCTTAGTTAAAGATTTATTAAATGAAGATATTACAGACTCATATGTTGGTGTGTGTGTCTATGTTATTTAAGCAACAGATCGATCAGATTGCAAATACATAGACACTTGGAATGGAAAACAACAGAGAAACACAGTAAGCAAATACAAGAACACAAGAATTTAATAAGAAGTTCACCCTATCCTCCAAGGTTACATCTCCAATCCAGCTCTCAGTGGTGGCCTTCTTTTATTGTGTCTTGAAGCAAAGAATTACAATGAAGGAGCTCAATATGAGTCTCCTGAAACAGGTTGGCTTGGCAGGGTGGTTCTTGGATTCCCCAAGCCACTGGAGTACACATAATCTTTTCCTTGCCAGCTATTTGACCTCTCTGGTTTGACAGATCCTCTCAGGGATCACTTGAATCTCTCAAGCTCTCTGGTACTCGACGCTACCCTAGGTCAGCTTGGCCCTTTGCCTTCTTTCTAATTTTTTCTTCACTGGTTCTTCTCTTTTCTGGTTTCTGTCTTCCACTTTGGGTGTGTGTTTTCTATTCTCTGTTTATGGCTTTAAATCATTCAAGCTCATGGTGGTTCTTTTCCTCTTCCGCCTCCGTCGATTTTCCTGCTTGCAGCTACACTTGGAGTTCCCTGTTCTCGGCGTCATCATCAAACCCATAGGGATGGCCAATTGTCCTCTTGCGAACTGCGCCAGCTTGCCTCGTCGGTTTGTTTCTTCAGTTACATTATGGAATGAGTCATTTGTCACCATGGCAGTCAATTTGGAATTCAAATTCTTCTAAATTGCGGCTTATTCCCTTGTCAATTCCATCTTCTCCATCAGGCGCGATCTCAGCCATTAGATCTGGAGCCCCTAGATTTGATGCCATTCGCTCGTCCTGCGTGGTTGACTAACTCGACCGTTAGCATGCGATGAGCGGCGGTTTCCTCTCTCCTCCGCTTGCCACATGTTAGGCGCTAAGTGGAATTGCTCCTTTTCCTTCAAAACTGCTTACCGCCCATGGACACCCCTGATAAATACTACCAGTTTTAGTGCAGGTCCTGCCGTTAGCCCTTAGCCTTTTATCCCACGGTTTTCCTAGATCTCATGTGATCGAGCGCTTGGGGCTTCTCCAATTTGAGGATTTTCACCCAGCGATGCGCGATAATCACGCATCAAAAACTGCCTCTGTTTCCTGATCTGAGCCTCCCAGGGGCTAATTTTGCCTCTTGCGTAGTCTCCATAGGCCTCGATCAGTGCGCTTTGGTCGAGGTCCTCGTCATTCCACGCTAGCTACCATTGCCACTGGTTTAGAGGTGTTTTTGATTGCTGTTTTAAATCCTTTGAAGTCTGTCCTGACTTGGTACAACTATGGCTCTGTTAATCATTCTTTATGGATCCAATTCAGATCAACATTAGATGATATGAATAATGTAATTAGAAGTTTGTCTAATAAATTGATTAAATTAGAATTGGAGAATAAGAATTCTTAGAGGCAAGTATAAAAAAATAGAAATTTTAATCCGCAGTATAGAAGACAACCTCTACAAATTTTGCAAAGGGAGAGAAAAGACCAAGATCAGGTTCAAGCACCACTTTACTTAGAGGCAGATCCTGATGGAGTACCAAAGTGTTCCAAGGATCATGATGACCATATTTTCACATTGTATGCAGTAGATGAAGATGAACCAGGTGTTGATGGAGAAGAATATACTAAAACAGATGCCATTTATGATGATAATGAAATTGATGAATATTGTAAGTAGTTTATTGATTTTATGAAGGCAGAATTACATAAGAAGTATGACTTGAGATCAAGAAAAAGATCTAGAAATCAAGAAGATGAAGGTGAGCAACAAGTTCCAGCTCCCCTACAAAAGGTGACTCCACAAGAACCACAACCTACAAAACAGTTAGATAAAGGAAAGCATCAGTAGAATACAAATGGCAAGACTCAAATACTTCAAGGTGAGTCTTCTCAAGATAAAAGTGACAAAATTCATTTAGAAAGAATTGTTTCCATTCCACAGGAGGTTTTAGCGATGAAGAAAAGTGAAGATGAGAATGAAAGGAATACTAAACAAAGCCATGTGTTTAGTTTCAATAAAGAGTTAGAAAAGACCAGAATTTATGTACCCCTCACAGAGTTGGTTAAAACACCAGCTTATCAAAGAGAAATTACATAGTTTATCAATCTATCTCAGAATGTGAATATAAATGACATTGTGAATCTGCAGTAAGATAAACTAGTAGTGGTTTTTGGTTCACATGTGGAGGAGGTAGATTCTTCAACACCTCCTTTCTACATTTCTTTATTGGTTCATGATTTCCTCTTGCACAATTGCATGTTTTATTTAGGAGCTTCACATAACCTTATGCCATTATTAGTGATGAAACAACTAAACCTACAAGTTACTAAACCTTACAAAGACTTGTATTCTTTTGATTCAAATAAATTCAAGTGTCTGGGGGGCATTAAAGATATGGTGGTGCCACTAGCCCAAATTCAAGTCAAAGGTTTGGTAATGGATGTACTGGTAGTAGATATCCCTGCTAGGTTTGGAATTTTACTATCTAGGTCATGGGGGGGTAAATTAGGTGGTGTTTTGAAACTAGATTTTTCTTGTGTTGTCATTACCAATTTTTGGTGGGGAAGAAAGGAGGTTGTACAGAGAAACAAAATTTATTAGAAAAATCACAAATAATGAAGCAAGTAATTCACCTATATATAGTCAGGAAAAAGAGGACTTTTCTTGCTTCATGCTGCATGATAATGAAGAGCTGGCTGAAGATAACCAAAGGAAACTTACTTCAGCCTGTGTAAATACAAAGCTGCAAACAGAAGGGGTGTGGAAGTGCTTCTTTGATGGAGCCTATTCTAAAGAGGGAACAGGCGTTGGTTTCCTTTGACAGGATGAACATATTCAAGATCACAATATTGGAACCCCGAAGGAGCCCAAGATGGTCAAATTGTTCAAGGAAGTTTCACTTAATTATAAGGAGAGAGATATTAATCTTTTTAGGAAATACACTGATGTTTGGTTTGGTCCTATAAGGATCTCAAGACATATGAGGAAAACATGTTCAGCATACTTGGATGCCCTGTTAAAGTCATAACAGACAATGCTCAAGTTTTCAGCTCAAGTAAGTTTGTTTCTTTTTGTCAGAAGTATAATGTTGTTTTATCTCATTCAACTACTTATCATCCATAGGGAAATGGATTGGATGAATCCACTAACAAAACTTTGATGAGAATCCTTAAGAAAACTATTGCAGAGAATCTTGATGGTGAAACTCTACAGCTGCATGTAAATGGGAAGCACCTCAAGCAGTATTTCCAGTTATGAAGCACAAGCATCCTATCATTATAGATACTGGAGTGAATTCAATGTACAAATTTCATAGAATTTGAATTGGCTAAGTAATATATGACTCCATGTCCGAGGTGAAGGCACTGATTTGCGGTTCTTAGTGCTTCTCTGGCAAAAGAACTATCCCCAGGTGGAGCCAGATGTTGTAGCATCCATTGTTATTTAAGTTTATTTTCAGTTTTATCACAAAATGAAAGAAAAATATAAAATATAAAAGAAAAACTGATATTATGTTATAATGAAAATAAAAAGAAATGTAAATATTTGAAAGAAATGGTTGATTTTATATTATTAATGGCTTTTGGAAGTGATAAACCCACAAGAAGATCTGGGCCATCTGATCAACAGGCCATAGATCCGACGAATATCACGTCGAAAAGTAATCGAGTTTTATTTTTAAAATCGGACCCGATAAATCTTCCACTGGCAGTTTTATTTCTTATCGGGTCCATGTGGGAGTCAAACGGTTGTTGAAAAAATGGACGTGATAAGGTTTTTTTCAAAAGGCTTAAAGTCTCGTTGAGTTTCAAAGGATCATACCGTCCATTGAATGGGTGATCAGATGGTGATCATGCTCAAATGTGCACATGGATTAATGGCTCATGCATACGCGATAGGTTTATGAAACAGAGTCTAAATCCCTTTCAGTTTCGTGTTAAGCTATATTACGCGTAAATTAACTAATTTTGTTATTTAGCAAAATAATCAAAGTTAGAGGCGGATGACCAAAACTTCAAAGGGATGGTGATCGGTCGGATTTCCTTGTGTTTTGGCCAATCACAACACTTCCGATATGTACGTGGGCCCATAACCCATACGTCCACACTCGAAGTTCTTGTAAATTTGTAGTTTGTAGTGTTAAAGCAATGTAACTGTCATCAGGTCATCTACAGGGTTACAAATTGGAGAATAATACTCAGACCACATACTTGAGCCATAGATTCGAACAATGAATAACCATTACCTTATAACTTCTATTGCCTCTCATTATTTTGTTTTCTTGAAGAGAATGAGGTGTCTTTTACCCTCCATTGTAATATTCTGTAATAATTTTTACTTTAGACAATTAGGAAATAGTTAAGAATTTTGACAGTTTTGGTGATTACCAACTATCTTATAATGTATAAAAGGAGGAAAATTTAGATAGAAATGGTTTGAACTTTGGAGAACTTGGAGACTAGGCCACTATATTCTTGATAAAACTGTTGATTAATGAAAGAATCATAAGTTATCCACACATTGTTGGGTATGATTTTGTGACTTCTCTGTTATGTGTCATTATATGTTTTCTTCCTTTTAGTATGGTAATTAAGCTATAGGTCTTTATTTTCTTATGTAAATGAAGTTAAAATCCCTTAAAAGAGCGCTCCTATAATTGAAGTTCCTACCTCTGCAATTCTTCTAAGTTACAGATAGTAGTTTCTGTGTAAGACAACATATTATCTTTAACTTCTCCAAGTGTCACAAATAGTAGATTCTGTGTAAAACAACATATTGTCTCTAACTTCTTCAAGATTTCTTCATTCATCATTTATATTCAGCAATCAAATGGAATTCTAAGGTTTTCATGTCACCTAAGTATTAAGGGTTAAAAACCAAGTCTTTCAGGTTCTTCATTTGAGAATACAACATACACTTAAGTGACAAACAAGTGACAATAATTATAAACATTAATGTCTTAAGCACAATTTCTACACAACCAGGAAATTGGTTTCTTAAGGAACAACATATCCCACGGTCTATCAACACCCATAATTGCCTCTAGAATTGTTTCTTCAAATGGTAAGACTGTATCTAGGCAATCCTGAGCTGAAGTTGAATCGAGGGTCCAGGCCGAAGCCACATCCCCATCTAACTCCTCTGGTGAGAAAGGATTAGGATGGGATTCTGTCAAGTTAATGATATACTGATAAGAAATTTTTGCCACAGACATGGGGAATTCCATTCCACATACCTGTCCTCCATCTAATGTGGTAGTAGATGAAGGTAAGGGCCAAGGGTCTGAAAAATAATGAGTTTGAAAGAAATCTCTTCAAGAAGGTCCCCTGGAGGATGAAATAGCATTGATTCTAGCTGAAGGAATAGGGAGATAAAAAATACCCATTAAATAAGAGTACATCCCAACTCCTAAATTCTCAATAAGTTGCCTGGGATTGTCCACTAATGGAACAGTAGAGTTAGAAGATGCGTGATAATCACCCGGAGAATAATTCATCTAATCAACTTTTACAATCCTTCCCTCATGAGGAAAACAGAGGATGTGAAATAATGATGAAACTAGGGCATCCATCTGGTAAATCCAATTCCTGCCTAAGAGGAGGTTGTAATCCAGGTACGCATCTATGATTGCTACCTCAATATTTACCACCTTTCCCCCAACACATATGGGAAAGGCTGGAATAATCCTGTGTGGCCTATGAGAATGTCCATCAAATGTTGTCAATAGAGTTGGTGAAGGAACAACTTGAGGTGATCCAATGGCCTTCCATCATGACATGGACATCACACATGTGGAAGCTCCCTCATCTATAACGCTTCGAAAGATGTTGGTCTTTCGGTATGTGTTTGGCTGTGTTATATTCTTTCCAAGACTAACCTATGTAGTGAACCGGGGGGTTAGAGGGGGGGCAGAGCGCCCCCTTCGTTGCGCCAATTGCGCAGCGGGGGGGTGGCAGCCCCCCCATCCGGAGGGTGGGTAGCCCCCCTCTACAGGGTTCGGGGTAGCGCCCGGGAAATTTTTTTTTGGACCCTATATTAGGTTGGGCGAACCTACCTATGGTTTTCGGTCCATGGTTTTGGACGCAATGGTTTTTCGGTCCATGGTGTTGGATGCTTTGGCATGTATAAATATGTATTGTAACATTGAAAGGAACATAATGAAAAATCAAGCTGGTAGTC
>APFE031142988.1:103355-115179 GCA_000404065.3 Pinus taeda | reverse complement strand
TAATGAAAAATCAAGCTGGTAGTCCCGGTTTTGGGATCCAGGGGAAAATCTCTGTGCATATGTGTTTTATGTGTTATGCTCACGCATTGTTTATTTTCTTTGTTTCAGAATTCGTATACAGGTAATTTCTGTACAGGGTTAAAACCTACAATATGTAGACTTTATCTGGAAAGCCATATGATGGGGAAGTCTCTTTTTGACATTTGACATATCAAAAATGAGAACAAGATAATTTTTAGCATCTACTGCTCCAATTGCTAAGAGAAAAGCACTTCTTTGAGCGGGGCACAACTAGAGTACCTCTAATGCTAACATAGCATAAGGACTCTGAGCTAGATCTTCTATAATTGAGTAGTTCTAGGCTGCCCTAGCATTAGGGTTAATGGTTGAGCACTTCGTGGAGCCTTTCGACATATGAGGTATAGACTGAACAGAGGGCCTCTCAATATGGAGCGGCTCTAAGGCATCAGAAGCAGACTTAGCCTTAGATGATTTCATTTCACTGTAATCACATGATCGCATAGCGACGTCGATAGGTCGGCTCATCATATAAACATTTGACGAATTGTCCCCTTCCTAGTTGCCCCCTGTGGGGGTACCAGCATTAGAATTTGCACCATCAAATAATTGATGCCCTTGGGGAAAAGCGTTAGCGAGAATAGTATGGGAGGTAGAAAACCCCTGCTGTGCTAATAAGTGTTGAGCGTCTTAGATCTTAGGGTAGAGATGAGTCAGATTATCTCCATTACATAACTTTCATGGAATATTTAACTTTTTCAGTTAAGCGCGCTTGAGCCAGAGGCAATCTGGGATGGGTGACCTCTCGGGAAGCCCTAGTTACTGGGTGCAAGCCCCGAAAGTGATGATTGATGCTATGTGATTCATTTCACTAGTTTCAATCCCACTTCTTCACCCCTGTGAGCATCACCCGATGCAATGAGTGCTAAGTGAACTATTCAATCATGAGAAATTAGTCAGTTACGACTACCTCTCATGGAAATGGTCATACATGAATGACTTACTTAACACAGTTGAATCCCAAAATGATATCTAATATAATGCACTGTGTAAACCCCCTAATACATCTTTCCTACCCTCTCTGACATTATTGTCAGGTTTATTCACATTGCCCTTCCCATCCTTGTTCTTCTTCTTGCCTCGTCCTTTATTCTTTCCATCGGATTGTTGAGTTCCTTTGGGTTTAGAAGTTTGGAAAGGCATTTATGGACGTAGGTTTAGAAGGTGTAGATGTGGATGGTGATGCTTGCATAGAGGAAGCAATTTGTAAATAAAACTGTTGCAATTGATTTAGCAGGTTAACTCTGTTTACATCAATTGATCCGACTAGCCTGTCCACATGGGGACCTGACTTTGGTTTGGCTATATCCACCTTGGATCTAGGAGTGTCAGGTAGAATTTTTTGAAGAACCCTAGACTGAGAATAGATTAGTTCTAACTGTTGGGCCCTGAAAATATCCTACTCTTCAATGAAAACACCAAAGAGGGACACGTCCTTAGAGATCTCAGGTTATAATGATTTAAGAAACCATTCGAGAAGGAAGTCTTATGGGATATCAGCTTTGATGAGCCTCTTCCTTCTCTTCCATTCCTGAATATGATCAGAAATGTGAGTTGCCTGATCTTAATGGAAATTAACCAGAAGCTCGGTTCCGACATCATATTGGACAGGAAATTGAAAATGGTTCAAAAAGATAGTAGCCAAATTTCCGAAAGAAGTAAAGGTGCCCCCTAGTAGCTCTATGTACCACTTAGCCGCATTTCCAGTTAGGGTACGTTGAAATAATCTCAACCCGATTGAATCATTTATCAGGGAGTTGGACGAACACCATAAGCGGAAAGTGGTTACGTGGTCATCCGGATCTTCACCTATCTTCCCCTAGAATTTTGGGATATCAGAGGGAAGTTTGGTTGGGACTGGAGGCCAAACTGGGTTATACCTAATCGAATCATTAGTCAATTTAGTGAGATCTAGCAAGTTTAACATTGCCAGAAAAGGAAGTCGTGGCAGACCATGAGGATTCCACCCGATGTGGGCGAAACGCCCAATGTTTTGAAAAGAATGACCTAGATTTGTGAAGGCACCAGGTTGCCTGAATTAATTTGTAGAGCCAACTAAACCATAAGGATATCCTTGTGATCCAACAAAATTTGGAGTTTGACAAACTCTTGCCGCAAATCCTCTGTAACTAGTAAAGTTACCCCCTAACGAAGTGTCAAAAGGAGCAGAAAGCCCCTGATAAGGATTCCATGCGTTAGCTATAGGGAGAAAAGTTTTGAAAATAATTGATAGAAGAATATGGCATATTCCCCTGTTGACTGAAATAAGATTGATTCCCAGCTCCTAAACCACTAACTACAGGGTTTTTCCAACTTTGAAATGGATTATTTCCTTGACCTGAAAATGAAAAATGAATGGATCCCACAGTTGGGTTGGAATGTGGTATATGACCACCCCTAAATGGGAAACCATGAAAAGAAGTTGATCCACTCGCCATGGATGTGGAGGCAACTGATAGAATGCTCAATGGAACTAAAGGAATTGTGCTGGTCGGCATTCCAAAAGGGAAAAGCCCAATACCAAAGGCAATAGCTTGAGAACTTCCTCTCGATGATGGAATGGAGTATAACCAAATATAGCAATGCTAGGACTAATAGAAAGTGTAGAAATTGTTCCTCCTCCTTGCACAGATATGGTAGTCTGCATACTCGTAACACTTGTCATGGATGCCATGCTTCCAACTATGGTCATCGAAGGAATATATTGATGTAAACCCCTGAGATCGAAGGCCTGTTGGTCGAAGTTCTGACGTACACTAGAATGTCTGGATGATAAGGAGGAAGAGGATAATTAGGAGCCACAAATGACTCAGGAAGCTCTTCAACCTCAATATTATCTTTCGACTAGAAGAGGACTCGAGAAAGAACTAGAGTGTTCCTCTCTAACTCTCTACCTGTGCTAGGTCTATCTTGTGAATCAATGAATCCAACCGGAGGATCAATCACTGATGCGCCTGCTACCACTAGTTGAAAACCACTGACAATATTTCTCCTATGCCTTCGAGGAGAAGGCTCGACTCATAGGTGATATCCCATGAAGTCTCCTAGACCGACGAGTTGGTAGATCAACCACTTTGAATTATTTTTAAGAAATCTACTTAAAGACTCAAAAAAGTTATAAAGCTAGGCCAACTAGCAGAAAATAACACTCTCTAAAAGTCCCTAAATATAAAAGCAATCAAACAACTCTCAATTATTTCTGCTTTGGGTGATTAGGACTAGACACTAAATTACAAGAAAGCCAAAATCAAGGGCCTTTCAAAAATAGACTGGGGTAATTACGCCCTAGGTCTACTAGCGAAGGTATTAGAAGTAGTTACGCTAACCTCCAGACAACAACCTTTGTTGGTGCAAGCACCCACGCTTCGAAAGGGTACCCTCCAGAAGTACTATTGAACATGATGCAACGTCAGCCTCAGGTACCACGGGATTCCCCTTTGCAGCCACCTATGCGATTCCTAGGAAAGGCAACTATGGATACCAACTCGTATCAAAAGCCGGGCGGAACAGTCGTGAGGGGGATCGAACAAGTTGGAGAGGGGGTATCTCTCTTCCTTGTATTCACTCTCCATCGTGCTTAACTCCCAATCATGGAGCTTTCCCAGTCTTTCTAATGATATTGGGTTTCACTCTTTATTCAACTTCTACGTTTTGTAATTTGAGTGGCCTTGGAGAGTTAAATCTCCACTCACCTAATCCAAGGCCCTAATGAACCTAAACTTATTGGTGTTTGTTTAATGACAACAATAAAAGTTTTAGTTCATTTTATTAACCGCTTGATTTTATATAGTTGTTCTTTAAGTCAGGGGAAATTATGAGAGTGAAACTGATGATGTTTTTATGACGCAAAAGAAATCAATAGAAAACTAGCTATATGAATGTAGCCATTTTATTCGATGAAGAGTGATCTCTACTTGGGTTCTATGAACACTTATAGAAAGCACAATATTTTTCTTTTCTTTTCTGAAACAATCTTCACACACCCAAAAACTAAAAATACTAAGAATGCCTTAAAATGCAAACTACCCTAATGCAAGTTACAATGATGATGCAAAATCCTAAGCAACCTTGATAAGCAAATGCAATACTTTGTAGAGACAATGAGCCAACTTAAAACTGAAGAGAACAAAAAATTGAACACAAATCTCTCTTCAAAACAAGAAGAACAAATTGCAAAAGATCGCAATTCACCTTTCAACAATAAAGCAAACGAAACCATAAACCAAAAACTTGGAAAAAGAAAAAAAAGCAATGTTTTTTGAGCTTTTTCTTTTAAGGAAATGTTGATGCCTCGAAAATCGCTGCAACAACATCGGGGAAAACCACCCGGTCCGGACCTTAATGCAGCTCCTTTTCCGTTTGGTGTGGTGGCTCCGACTGGAAATAATGGCACCAGTTTTCCAATGATGAATAAAAAGGGGATGGATAAGTGAATGGTTTTCTAATAAAATGGTAATGGATGAATGATTTAATCTAAAAAGTAAAAATATGAATAAATATCCTATCCCGGGAAATTTCTATTTCTAAGTGCAACATTTGATAATCTCTATTCACAAATAAGCATATAGATGACTCTATTTGATAAACAAAGACATTCATTCATATAATAATTATTTTGTTCAAATAGTTGAACAAAGTAATCAATAAAACATTGTTACACTTATCCTTTATATATCACTAATACATATATGACTAAAAGAATAACATCCCTTAAACATCCAATAGTGAAAAATATAAGGAATGCTGTTGAAAACACATACATATATTCAATGATAGCAAGAGTAATCAAATAACGATTCACGTAAAAGAATGAAACTAGATCATAGATAGTAGTACCATATGTGTTGTAAATCATTCCCGATATCAATCGCAATTCGAATTCCTTTTTCCAACTCAGAGATACTTTCATATCAAGGCAATAGTGCACATCCCATAAAAGCTTCTTCGTTAGAATTTGGAATAATGGCCTAGTCTTTATAAAAAATATACCGGAAGCACAATAGTGCAACTTGCAGGTTTGAGTCTTATACAAAAACTGAGGACCCTTTCTAAATGCATGAAAGGGTCTATAAATACTAATTAAACTAACTAACTACAAAAATAAAATGCTATTTAATTGGTACAACTAGATCTTGAATATCTTCTCCGCAGCAGGTTTGTTGGTAGTCGACAGCATGATTCATCATTTCAGCTGTTTTCCCTTTGATCTGAGTTTGCAGATTGCAAGCATCGGTTCCAATTCTAGAGGGCAACTGAGACGAGAATGGAGCTGAGTTGAGTATGTGGCATCATGTATCTCGGGAATGATACAATCGATCGCATCGGTTAGACACTTGAGGGAGGCTCTTTGGCTGTATGGTTTTACTAAGAACAACCAATAGGTGTCCCAAGTTAAACTTTGGATGCCCGCGATTAACCTTCCATTCTTCTCCAACTCCTGATTACATGCTTGCTCCAATGTCTTAGCTGATAGCAATTTACTTGGGGTACATTGTGAAATCATATTAGACAGATAGAGAGTGTTATTGATTAACTTAATTAAGTTACTTGTAGATAATCTACATCTAGAAACTTCTCTCTCTGCCTTCATCAACTGAGACTGCCATTCTAAGAATAAGATCTCCTTGTGTGATTATAGGATTTTGGGTAGATTTGCTGCCTGTCCCTCATTGGTGTCTTGCCAAGCAAGAAAATTTGTCTGGGTCTCGTTGGCCTGCTCCAAATCTTGTCTAGCGTCAACTGATTTATCAATTATTGATGCCGTTATATCACAAAGGGGCTCAACCTAAGAAATATTATGACATAACAGTCTTAACTGTGTCACCAATGCCTTGTTAATTTGTAGCGCTTCAGCTCTGAAATCGGCAGGTTGTGAAAGACTCTTGAACTTCTCTATTTGAAGTAATAGCTGAGCGATTTTCTCATCTTTCGTTTTCGCCATTAGTTCATTCATCGTCTTTAACCTTGCCAATGCTTCTGATAATTCTTTCTGCTTTTGAATTGCGCTTGAGTCTATTCTCTATTTTTCTTCAAGCAACTGCTTATTCAATTGATTATTTAATTGCTGCTGTGTTGATAATTGCTGTTCCAACTGTTCAACTTTCTGTTGTGCTTCAGATAGCTATGTTTGCAACAAAATAATTGCTTGGTATTTTTCTTTAAGTAGATTACTCACTTTTGATGCCTTGTCCATAGTGGCTGCCGAATAAGCTCCGGCATACTAGGAAAGCTTCGTTAGGTCATCGAAAGGATCAAACTCTTCTTTCCAAACTACATTAGCTGTCTCTGTTTGCTCTAGAAACAGGGAAGGTTGATCAAGTCTTCTCCTTTTGCACTGTCTTTTCACTACAGCCCTGTGTTTTGGACTGTAAAAGACATCTAATGGAGGTATGTCCTCCACCTGCAAAATGATTTGATCAGAGGGATTTTTGGAATTATTTCTAAATCTGTGCTAGGGGTAGGCCGCTGGTTCCTTCATTCGGAACCTTTGTTGACACTGTATCCTATGTATCTGTTGCTTTGGGTGTATCGGCACCTTTTGGACCTTTTAGATTGCTTATGATGGAGTCAAATTGCTGCCATTCTTGGAGTAGTTTCGGATCAATCTAGGTATCCACATTGATATTTTCGCTTCCCTTATCCTGCTCCTTTTTCTGCTCTTCCTCCTGTACTTTCTCTTGCTCTTTCTCTTTATTTGTCTCGAGAATCTTTGATGCAGTAGGAGGTTTGTCGATGAGTTGCTGTTCAGGCTCGCTTGATTGTATTGTCGGGGCAGTAGCTAATAAATCCAGAGGCAGAGTTTGCAACCACTATTCTCTGAGTTTATTGAATTCTACTAGCCCTTCATCATTATATCTCATTTTAGCCAGTGCTTGAACCTGGAATAATGACTCTGCCGAAGAAAATAAGTCATCAAAATCATCTTCCTTATGATCAAACCTTGTGAGTTTGGCCTGTTCAAGCACATTGTAGACGACTTTCCTTGGGTCAAATCGCCTATTAGGAATGGTGGCAAGATTTAGCATGTTTATTTTCTCTGCTTCCTTCTCTACATGCTTGTAGTCGTGCAAAGTATAAACACCGCATCTTAGAGGAAAAGTAGGCCAAACTTGCTTTTTTGAAGTCCTCAGAGTCTTGGATGCTCTTGCTTACGTAATTTGATAGGCTAATTCTCGGGCCAACAACTTGTCGGGTATGTACAGAGGAAGGACATGAGGCCTGGAAAGGCTACCAAAAACCCTTATATATGTGAATTTATCCTCCCCGAACTAGTTTCCTAGAGCGATTAGGTCAATCTCTGCTTGTGAAGAAATCTTTGGGGCAGGCTTGTCAAAAATGGCACGGTAAATAGGCAACATAAAACCATTACAAATTTGATACAAGTGGTCCTTATAGTGTGCTTTCCACAGCTTTTGGTGATAAATGGGAATTGGCATGGGGTCTTGTGGAGTCCATCTCCACTCCAGTACATGAAATTAAAAGTTGAAACAAAGAGTATCTAAAATATAAGCACTAAAATAAAATGGAGGAATAGACCTATCGGTCATGTGAGTTTTATTTCTAAACTCAAGAATAGCAGTGGCTAACTTGTCTGAAAATATATTTCCCCAATCCATTATCTCACTGTTAACTGCCGCTTCCATTAAAGGAACCATTTCAATCATGAATTTTGCAGAATCATGTAATCCCCAAATCCTACACATCATTGCCCCGACGTAACAGTAAGGAGAACATAATGAATCTACAGAGTACTTACCTGAAGATTCATGTTTGTGCATTGCGGGGTTCTGTCTCCCTTCCTAAATTGGGTTCGATTCAGTTTCATTCTTACTTGTGAACTTCTCCAGAAATGCTTTATTATATTTCTTTTATGGTTCAAGCAAGTGATACATTTTTCTTAAATCATCAGGTTGAAACGAGCTGAAGAATCTTCTGTCGACTGTGTAGAATGTTCTATTCATAACAAGGATTTCCTCTACCACCCATCGCACTACATCTGTATATGGAATAATTTTTTCTTGAGCTACTATTCGGTGTAGATATGAGTCAGCTAAGTCCTTCAGGGAAGCCTCTGACTTTCTAGTTGAATCTGCAGTAGCTTGCACTGATACCGTTTCAGGCTCTTAAGCTTCAATTAGATTATATATGCTTTGCCAGCTTGTGTTGCCGAGGCCAAGACAAGTAGTGTCTAAAATCAATCCCTTCTTGCTCGGTCCTAGATCAGTGGTAGATTGCCCTGTTACTGTGGGAGCTGAAGCTGCCGCAAATTTCTTGGATTTTTTCCCCATTTGGCTTGAATTTGTTGCTTCGGCGGAGCTCTGCGCAGGGAATAAAATGAACATAATACAAAGAATATGTGGTGTGAGCCAATATGAAAGAGTTATATCAATTAACGAATAATGAAGGATTAAAATAATACTGCCGTAGATACAATCTCAGTGGATATCTTGGCATAACTGCTTCATTAATTGGCCACTTTAACCTGTCAATCATTTTAAATACCCATCATATCGTTTATACGCCGAATGATTCATTCAAGCATGGCTTGATTTTTTGGTGGATAATCACAAGTGAGTTGCTATCGGGAACATGAATGCTTTTAATAATAATCTAAAATAATATATGCAAGCCTTTTCAATCTATTTTGAAACTCGTGCCTAGCTTTATCGGATCGCAATCGGAGAAATGCTTGGGTAGTAATATTTGTGTCATTGCAAAATCCCCGATCCCCGATGGCGATACACCTTATCGCATTGGGAGTTTTTTAAAGGTGTCTTTAACATGTGTGTGCTACATTCCTCGATTGCCGATAGCGATATCGCATCAGAGAAAATTGGGGGGCCTTTTGTTATACTTGCTTTCCTTTCCCGATAATCAATAGTTATTCACTTTTCGGATCGGGGTAAACCAATGGGTCTTTGCGTTATGTATCCCTTGTTGTTGCGATATGCGATCTTGCGATTGCTTTATCGCAACAATAAAGAATTATATATTTATTTCATAAGACCGATTTATATTTGTTGAAAAGGTTTATAATATATTGTTTCTTTTGGACCTTTTGATGAAGGATGAGTTGATACCAATTTTATTCACACATCTATAAAAGGGACCCATTTCATATTATAGTTAAAAAGAAAAATTTTATGAAATGGGGGGTTGTTGTATAGCACAACAAGAAACAAAAATAACTTTTTGAAGTCACAAGTGTACTACTAAAACTCAAAATATCAATAAATGAGCACGAGGAATCTTTCAATCTTGCAACTTATAAACTCAAAAATGATCGAAACTTGAACAAGTAAGTCTACAACTTGTATAATCTGACCCAAATAGCAGCAAAATATTTCGAGAAACTGACCAAAAAGCCAAGAAAGAAGTACTTTCAAACTTGTCAAAAAGACTCTCAAAAAGCAAGAAAAGCAATAACGCCACCAATCAAGGGAAAGTAAAGCAAGAGAACTTGAAATTCGGGCTAATAAGGAAATTGAAAACAATTTCCTATTCTAGAATACCATAATAACTAAGAACTTCGAAATGAAGCCTTGAATACCAAGATACAAACTACAAACTTGCTTAAGAAGCAAACTTAGGCCAAATATTTTCAGTGAGAAGGATATTTTTGAAAAAGAAAGCTTGTAGGAAAAATAAATTCTCCAAATAGCAGATGAACATACAACAATAGAAATCAGTAGGCTACAAACCTAACTGGGTAGAAATATTTGAAAAAATCATCCAAAAATTTGCATACGTAGCTGTGTAAAAACATAGCAGTGTGCACACACATTTCTAATATAGGAAACTCACGTATACACAAGTTTTCTTTACAGAAACCTACATGTATATGCTACTGTAAACAAAGTAAAATGTGTATACAAAGCTTTATAAGGAAAAACAAAAATCAAGGTTTGATCAAGAAGATCAGACTTGATGCCTGGGACACTAATGGACCAAACAATACTATAAAAGAAAGAAATCAAGAAAGTGAGCCTGATTGAGAACAAACAACCCAAAGCAGGAATAACAAGATTTTTATCCCCAACGGAGTCGCCAATTCTACTACGGGTGAAACCACCCTAGGGCTTTGGGTTGAGAACCCCAACAGAGCAGGGGGCAAACTTGAACAAGAAATGCTCAAACAATCATCAAAAGTCCTTATTCTACTAAATCGCGTAGGAGTGCCCTTACTCGATGTCCTTCATTTGGGTAAATCCCACAGGGTGCAAATCCTCAGCTGCTCCCAATGTTCTTGAAACCTGAAAATTATTCAAATATAACATACACGACAGTAGAAACATAAAGGATATAAATAGTGTTAACTTCAAATCATATAAATGAATGACTAATTATACATGAATATAAGATTCATAAATGAATTGCAACATAACTTTGATGCATAAACACATTTCGTGTCAGAAACATAACAACATTCCGTTTTATTGAAGTAAGCTATAGATAAGGTGGAGAAATATGACCTGAGTCCTTCTCCGGCTCTAAGCAGAACCGTCCTTCGGATCCGTCCTTTCCCAGCTTTCAACAATCTTCCTCTATCACCAACACAAGGATATCTCAAGCAAGATGAGGGATATCTATAATTAAGGAAACAAGGGTTTCCTGAAGCTTTGGGGAGTGCAGGAGGCACAGGGATTCTTTAGACTTGATAAGGGATAATCTCACTATAGTATCAATATCTCATCCTTTTTCCCTTAAGGCCTTCCCATGGAGGTTTATTTATATGTCTCCAAATTAGGTTTTTTTAGTTGGGAAATAGTTGGGCCACGGGAAATAGGAGGTGAGTAATTGGTAAAACCCGTGAACTCTGCCCGAAATTAAGGAAATTTATTTTTTTAAAGTGTTTTAACATATGTACATGGGTTAGATATATGTGACCCGTGTGTACATGCTTTTATCATAGGGAGAAGTAGTGTATAGGGAATAAACACTATTTTTTGGATTTTGGACCAAGTCTGGAAGGAAGGGTTGCCCTAGGCCATAATTAGAGCATCAGATCTACCAAGAGTGGTAAATGGTTCTATAACATACCCTCATAGGTGATAAATTTCTGAATTAAGAGAGCCACATCCTCCCAAAGCAGGGAAGGGATTTTCTATAAAAACCCCTACCCTTATTTGTCAATTCATCTCCTTCTAGCAAGAACTCAACCTTATTTGATGTAATTTCCACCTTCCTTAAAAACACGGGGGCTTAACTCAATGATCCTCTGACTTATCGGGTGCATTCGTGGCATACTAAGCAATACCATTAATTTGATTACATAGTGAAAAATACCTCTAAAAATCACATTATTTAACCCCTTATCGATACATATTCAATACACCTTCCCAATTTAAATAACTCTTGCTTTCAATAGATATTGTAGGTATTTTTAATTAACATTTTTATACCCCTTAAAAATTTTTCATTAAGTTTTACCTCTAATTTTTATACTGGCCAATATAAAAACCCTTTACCCCCTAAATATTGCTCAATATATTATGTAATTTTTTCCTCAATATATATCCCTTAATATGAATACATGTGGTATGGTATTTCCCCCTTAGTGAAGCCCCCATGCTTAAAAACAACCAAGCCCCTCTCTGTGTTAGTCCTATTTCTCTAGCAATTACCTCCTCTTTAAAATCAATTCTAAATCACCTGACTTCAGAGTATTGTTTAGTTAGGTTTTGTGCAAACTCCAAAGCAACCAACTCACTAAAACCCTACAATTTCTCAAAATAACTCAACCACC